>JADDOH010018858.1:0-28670 GCA_016648135.1 Agrypnia vestita
TTATATATAGAAAGAAATCCGCGTTTCCTACCCGCCAAGTTTTGTCCACAACCAGCCACAACCACCCACCAATGGTTATGGTGGTGGACAGCCCTTGGTATCACATCGAAAATATGCGAGTTTGGTGGGGGTGGCTTTGCGTGGGTGACGAAAATGTGCTTTCTAGCACATTTTTTTGTTATGGGAAGGCTGCAAATGCTTCAGATTGTTTCAAAATAGGCGCGCCCACTGTGTCAGTGAGTCTAGAAGGTTCCAGATAAACCTGCTCTAGAAAGTTCTGGAAGGAGAAGATTTTAGAAAATTCCAGAAAGTTCTATAAGGTTCTAAACTGAGTGGCGAAATGTGTCGATGTGTCTAGAAGGTTCCTGTACATTCGATAAATTTCTTGAAAGTTCTGGAAGGAGAATTTTCTAGAAAGTTCACGAAAGTTCTATGACGATCCAAGGACTGTACTAAAAATCTACGCGTGCGAAGCCGCGCGGGTACAGCTAATAATATATAAAGAAGTAAAGTTTGTAAGTTAGGATGTAGGAGGTAATCTCCGAAACTACTCATCCGATTTCAAAAATTCTTTCACCAATATTTAGAATGGACCTTCAGGGTAGATGCAGACTATATACTATCCCGTTACACTTAAAGTCGACTCAAAAATGGTCGAGTGATGCGTTTTTTTACGAACGCTGCCTTAACTTTAATCCCTTGGTAAGGGATATTTAAATACTTTCTATAGAGAAGTTGTAGAACTCAATAAGTTCTATAAAAAATCTACGACGACATATATCTTTTGTTAAGGCCAATACCCAAATTGATAAAATATTACTAAAAGTTACTAAAAATCTACGCGTGCGAAACCGCGGGTATAGCTAGTATAATATAATTTACTAGCCCGGACAGTATTTTTTTACCATATTCACACTACACAACATTGCACTCCATACAATAAAAAGCTGTGCATTTCTATAACTTTAACAAAATAAATCTTAATGATATATTTACATATGTATTTAGAATATTTTGAATTTTCAAAGGAAGCAAACACTTGGTGGTGATACATTATAATTAAATAAATAATAATAACTTTGTTATACACCACTTATATTTATTATAAATCCAACCAGGTTTCGCTACTACCGTAGTTTCTCCAGGGATCTTAACTGTCAGGTCTTGGACATAAGTGATGTATAACAAAGTTATTATTATTTATTTAATTAGAATATTTTGAGTACGGTCTAATTTTTCAAGAACACAATACTGGAAGTGGGTATGGAAGTCTTTGCCACTCCCTTTCTTTTAACTCGTAGCGTCTACTTATCTGCTTGTCTGCCGAAAAAACTTTGAATCAATTTTTAACCCTTTTCCCGTAATACAATTGAGCTGAAACTTTGCAGGCAGACTCGTGGCAACGATAAAAATGATCCAACAAATGTTCGTTTAAAAAATTTAATAATTATAATATAATTTTCGACTGTTCGGAATATTTTATTACTCCCTTTCGTAGCGTCGTCCGACTCGAGCCCGACGCGTGAAGTAGGCGCGAAACCTGTTTCAACTAGTAAATGAGAAGGGGTGTATAATAAAAACTTGTTTTTTATGGGTTAGTTTTTTTGGGTATCCATAGGCTTAAGACTTATCGCTTGGCCTTCACATAATAAATAGGCTATCTATTATTCAATATTATTACAAATTATATATCTAGCCACTATGACATATAAAAAAGTAGCTTCGTTTCTATGAAACATCTATAATATATTTTTATCAATTCACGTGATATATTGCCACGGAATCGCGGCGGTGGGAAACGAAATGAAACACATGAAATTAATTAATGTTTTATTTATCACAAAAAGTCACTGGACACGAATTTAACTTGGGCAGTAATTTTTAGTATTCAGTAATTCGCACTTAATCTTGCACTAGTCACTCGAGAATACGCCATTTGTCTCTTGAAATACTGATTCTCATCGTTTATCGCTCTGATCACTATCAAATACTTCTCGAACATCGATAGGTTCTTTATCGCTGGCCAAAACCTACACTGAAATCGTCCGTCGTTGTCTTTTTTTCTCATTCTATGGTTTTTCGGGCTGTCAAACTCAAAACAAATGCACGGAAATGGCGCGCTTTATAATAAATCCTCATTTCGCGAATATTCCAGGCTATTTCTTTTGTGTTCCCCGTTCTAGTATTTTTCATTTTGTTATTGTGATGTTCTCTTCCTTTAACGTTAGGAGGAGAACCGTTTAGGAAATTGGGGATCCAGATATACTCGATGTTCCGCTTTAATATAATTTATTGAGTGAATGACGGAATTCCACGCGACAATATTAATATGGTTTCTAGTTTAATTGTAAGAGAGGGCTTCAATATTGCACCTCCCTATTTATACCCATTCGCTCTCTCATTCCTTATGAGAGACTTTCATCCATATATATTACAGTTAGAAACGTTCAGTGTTGGATTCAGTGTCGATAATGTGTAATTCTTTTTGTTTCTATGGTCTGACAACAATGTATTAAGTATGTACCTACACATGTGCTCACGCAAATAATAAAAATTCCTGTATTAGTTTGAGGTATCAAAATATTCGTTTCGAAATAATTGTTTACTGGCTACATTGGTTAATATTTTTTATTAATAAATTATTTTTAAACAATCAAAATGGCGTACCTATAATGTGCTGTCCCAAAGAGGTCGTTTTTTTAGAACGAAGATTACTCCGACGAAAATATATTTTTACATAAACGTGCTTTTTAAATAGTGTATTTCATTCAGATGATACAACCTATAATGATCATATTTTACAGCATCATAGTCTAAGTCCACGCCTAGTGTACGCCACTGCTGTACTCAAGGATGTATACAGTATAGTCTGTGCCATGGCATCGTGCCACTATTAATTGCTAACCATTAAGAATTTCACAGTTATTGGAAAGCCTATTTGAAAACCATTTTACAAGTTTCGTTCGAACTCTAAAATAATTTATATTCACGATAGGTTCACGTGAGAAAAGCTTTGACTAAAAATGTATGGAACGGAATACGTAATGTGGAATGCACATGGAATATGTGTATTCAGAGTGTATCTTAGGTACAATTTCCATGAAAATAGCATTATGAATTCCAAAAAATTGTGGTGTTATTTATACTCATGTACATATAATATTCATGTACAGAATGCTATTTTTTATTGGTTTTATTAAAAAAAACTAACCCATAAAAAACAAGTTTTTATTATACTCCCTTTCTCATTAAATCAGGTTGCGTGCCTATTGCACGCGTCGCGGTCATTGCTCATTTGTATTGATTCCAAATTGAAAAAACCATTAAAGTTTCGAAAAATCCAAAGTTATACTATAATTATCACATTTTTTAAACGAAAATTTATAAGATGATTTTTATCGTCGCCACGAGTCTGCCTGCAAAGTTTCAGCTCGATTGGATCACGGGAAAAGGGTTAAAAATCGATCCAAAAAATTTTCCAGCAGACAACAAACCGCAGACTCTTTGAGTTAAAAGAAAGGGAGTAAAAATAATATTGATTTCGTAATTAATTTATTTTTAAATTAGAGTTATCAGTAGGTACCATTAGTATTATAAACGATATGTATAACGATAAAACGATAAAAAAAAGGTACCATTTGTATGATAAACGATATGTATAACGATAAAACGATAAAAAAACTCTGTGATAAGTAACTTATATGGTTAACTTATGTTATAATTAAAATTCATTCATTTTAATACAATTGAAACTAAATTATTAAAACCTTGCAAAAATTTGAGTCAGAATTTTTTATTTAAGATTTATCTTCTTCTTCTTCTTCTTCAGACTTCATCTCTCCACTACTGATTATAGGCCTCTTCCATACCCATCCTTCCTTATTGTTTGCGAGTTGTACCCCTTTATTCCCCCCCATATCGGCTAAATCGTCGGCCAATCTCTTTTGAGGTCTTCCAATGCCTCTTTTACTCTCCTAAGGCCTCCACTTCCAGAACTCTGGAAGTCCATCTTGTAGCATCCTGCCTAGCAGCATGCTCTAGCTATTGCCATTTTAGCTTCGCTACACGATCCATGTTAACCACTACTCTAGTTCTGCGCCTAATTTCATCATTTCTAATTCTTTTTTAGGCTTACGCCAAGCATGGATCTCTCCATGGATCGTTGTGTGCATTTGAGCTTTTCTACACTTTTCTTTATAAGGGCCATCGTCTCCACTCCATACGTCATCACTGGCAGTATACACGATTCAAATGCTTTTCTTTTTAAGCTAATTGGAATCTCTTTGCTGTCGAAAATATATAATGAGTTTGCCAAAAGCGGCACATTCCTATTCGTCTTGGCAATTCTGCTGTTTGGTTTTCTTTGTCCATTTTTATCTCATATCCCAGATAATATATATATATAATAGATTATATAATATTAATATAGGATTCAGTTGCTATTTAATATATTGTTATTGATTGTGATGACTTTTCTTTCTGGACTCTAAATTTTTGTTTTCTTTATATTTATATTAATACCAATTTGCACGAAGCCTCATGCATTACAATATCGCATGTGTCATTAGTATTAATCATTAATTAAAATATATCATTTCGGATCAATATACAACGTTTCGGATCCCATTTCAGGGTCCATCATCAGAACTTCAGCCCTGATGATGGACCCCTCAGTGGGATCTGAAATGTCGGCCAGAAAGGTCGTATATACACGACATTTTTTTACATTACATACATTAAATTTTCGTGACTTACCTTATGGAAGTCCATTAATTAATTTATTTTAATTTTTTCAAATAATTTGTGCAAAATCGAATGGATTTTTTTTTTTAAAATAGAGATGCGAACACGGAATACGTGTCACATCAATATTCTTACTATTTTCAAAGTAAGCTAAACGCGTGTGCTATGAAAATAGGACTAACTTGCTTGTCTAGAGTGAGATTCGAACCCGCGACCTTTGTATCACGAGGCGAGAGTCCTAACCACAAGACCAACAAGCTACTGTCAAAATTTTAAATAAATAGTCGAAGAACTTTAGAAAATTTAAGATTTTGGACAATCGAACATTTACATTTTTATTTGTATAAATAAATAGTAAGTATATGAAAACAAAGCAGGTATACAAAAACATCCTCGTATTTGAATGCAAACTTGTGCCAAAATTTCAAAGCAATCGATGAAGAACTTTCAGAGATTAGCGATTTTGTACAAACGAACATTTTCATTTTTATTTATAAATATATAGATTATAACACATTATTTAAAATTAGAAAGTTTTCTGTGATCGTCTCCCTACAGGCATAGTGTTTCTTCCTCTGATCTTTTTTTTATTTATAACCGTATAAATTTTTCATGTAAATGATCTAACCTATCTCAAGAGAAAAAATCTGCAGGCAGGCAAGACATTTTACACAACACTTAGAGCATTTTGTCCTTAACGTTACTGAATTATTCAAAAGATATATTCACGAACTTACATTCACGAGTTTCATAAGAACACTTTAATAAAAATGCTAAGTTTGAGAGACTCAAAAGCGTGTCTCTTCAGTATAATATATTCATGCCAGAAAATAGGAAAATATTTTATCGTATAAAGGAATCATCATTTATTAAACGTTAAGTGTTGTTCAATTAATTTAATAATTTTTCAATTAATAATAGTTCTAATAATTAATAAAATAATAGTAATAATAATATCTATATTTTGATTGCTCTTAAAACACATCGAGTAATGCGTTTTTTTTTATTTCCAGTTTTAAAAATTAAGCAAATCGAATGATTCTTGTTAGAAACGAAAAGAACAGATTATTTTAAAATACATTTAGATATTATTTAATGTGTAGAAATATTATATATTCATTGTTTTTATTTTTTATTTTTTCACTTCAACAGGCCAAGAGGCCAATTACAGAAGCTAAACGCATCACAAAACACCCAGGCTTGATTGAGTAAATCACATAGATTAATTGTGACTTCACCGGGAATCGAAACCGCAACCCTCGGCGTGAGATGCCCACTGGGCTACAAGGGTAGCCTTATGTGAAATACATCGATATTTATATTTTTTACGTCAATTTTTTTTTCTGTAGGCAACTGTATTTTTGATGTTTAATTTTTAAGAAAATTTATGTAAATAAATTATCATTTAAAAAACATGCTGAATACATAACAAAGAAAATTGCAAAGAAAGTATCATTTTTAGAAAGAATAAGACCAAAATTAGAAAAATTAAAGAAACAGCGATAACAATATATAAATCAATAATTTCTCTTCATTTTCAATATTGCCCCACTATTTTGTACCTATGTAATGAAGGAGATATAAAAAAAATTACAAATTCAACGGAATAGAGCAATGAGGATAATTCTATAGAGAAATATATATTCCAAAATTAAAAAAGTTGCTCTCAAATGTAAATTGGATTAATATAAAACAAGGATTCAAATTAAATAAAATGATATTCATTCACAAAATATTAAACGACAAAATTCCGAAATATTTTATAAATAAGATCAAATATAACACAGAGGTACATAGACATACTTGTAATACAAGAAACGCAAACAAAATAAATATTCCAAATAGAAAAAAGACAAACACACAAAACTGTATTTACTACAAGGGAATAAATGAGTACAATAGCCTGCCAGAAGATGTGAGGAAGCTGAGCAGAATCAACATCTCCAAACAAGAATGTAAACGGGACATAACAATGGAAAATGTATGAAAAGAAATATTATTTATTTAATAAGTGTACATATATATATTTTGTATTTATTAGATTATATATATATATATATATATATATATATATATATATATATGTATATGATAGATGATATATATATATGTATGAAAGGAAATATTATTTATTAATTATAATATAACTATATATATATTTTTTTATATTAATATATAATATATTATATATAAGTATGTGTGTTGTTTTTTTTAATATTAGCTAATGATAAACAATGTATCATTAACTAAATAAAAATATATAAATAAAAAATAAAAAATTAATTATTAAAAAACATACAGAATAATCAAAACGACAAAATATTTTAGCTGCTACCGGGATTTGAATTTAATTTTTAGGTAGTTAGGTTTTGAACACACGTATACTGGGAAATGCGCAATCTCTAAGGTGTGTATGTATACGGCGATGTATCATATTTTTAAATTAGTGTTTGTTGAAATGCGATGATCCTGAAATGCGTTCTGATGCTGGAACAACGCCGTCCTGTTGGAGATCAGCTTGGAGGTCCCTTGGAAGTGTTCGCGCAGTTCCAGAGCCTCGTGGCAGCAATCCTCGCGTTCACCATTCGTCCTTGGCCTGGCGATGCCGACCATCAAAGGATATGTTGTTGCGTCGTTGTTTAATTTCATTCATGATCAAAAGCTTAGTATTTAATCTTTTAGAAAGTTATAGATTTTACAGATGCCAATCTTTTATTATTGACGGAAATGGTTCAGGAATACCTCCTTAATCTAGTAGGGATCAATAATGTTTCCATTAATATTATTGTTTTTCTTAATCTTCTTATTCCTTAGTCTTTTTCCCTCCACTGCTGGATGTAGGCCTCTTCCATTTTCTTCCACTCATTTGTTCTTCCACACTTTGTTTCTCCCCCTTCGCATCCAGGTTCTTCCTGCTTGCTGGACAATGTCGTCAAACCACCTTTTGGGAGGTCTTCCGACGCTTCTATTTTTCATTGTATTATATATTATATAAAATATTAAGTATACATTTTCATTAATTATTGTTTTACTGAATTTAATTTTAAATAAATTTTAAACTACGTTGCTATAATACACACCATCAAGATAATGTTACAAAGTTTTATTTTAAGGAAATAAAAGTTTTTACATAGTGAGAATGGACAATTTACGTATTTTTTAAATAAAATTTAGCTGAATTCAATGAGGGTTCTGTAAAAGAGAATATAACACAAAAGTTAGTAGGATACCTTATGATCTGCTGTTCTCTAGAATGGACGTGCACAGTTGTAATTATTATTGGGTAGAACTAGTCCCGAACCCTCTCAGCTTTTGCGGTTTATGTATAGTGAATACTACGCAGAAGAGACCGATCTTTGCCGCGCGGGAGTTTTTATAGCTTCCCGCCATTAGGGATGGGATATTTCTAGTGTTGTGCAGCGTTCAAAGATATGTCGCAATATATTTGTTACTATAACATCTTTTTTTTAAAGGTGAAAATCAATTATGTTACAATACATTAATATAATCAATAAAAAAAAGTAAGCCATAAAAAACAAGTTTTTATTATACTCCCTTTCTCATTTACTAGTGGAAACTGGTTTGGCGCTTAAACCTGCGCGTTGGGCTTCGGTCGACGCTACGAAAGGGAGTAATAAAAATTTTCAAATATCCAAAATTATACTATAATCAGGTTTCGCGTCTACCAGACGCGTTGAAATATTTTCATACAACTTAGTGAGTTGTATGAAAAAACCATTAAAAATTTGAAAAATCCAAAAAATTATTAAATTTTTTTAACGAAAATTTGATAGATCACATCTTTTTGATCGTCGCCACGAGTCTGCTTGCAAAGTTTCAGCTCGATTGGATCACGGTAAAAGGGTTAAAAATCGATCCAAAGTTTTTTCGTGAGATAAGCAGACAAGACGACAAATAGACAAGCAGACGCTACGAGTTAAAAGAAAGGGAGTAATGAACTGTTTTCACCACTTTTGTATTAAAAAATATCAACATATTTCAGAGTCCATAGCCCCTTCTTCAATACAAAATATATTTTTCATTTTCGTGAATTATATTAATAATGTCACCACAAAATTATTTTTCTCTTTTTGAAAAAGTAAATATACATTATTTATTACTGGACATATTTCACTGTTACAATCGAATTACGGTCTTTATGGGAATGGCAATAAATTTATGGTTTAAACGGTCATAAAAATGTTTTTTTTTTTTTACTATTTAATTTGAAATTTATTCGATACTGTTTTATCTGAATAAACGCCCCCCATTCGTTTTCATTTTAGAGATATTCTGAAAGAGATCTCATAAAACTGCATGTAAAATGTTTCGGACCTAACCTACAATACTTATTTATTTTATTATTATTTATGTTATTTTTGGTTACGACTGGATTATTTATTTTAAGGATATAACTCAAAAATATTTAAAAAATATATCAATAGTTATTGAGATAAACGGCTTCAAAGTTCGCATTTTTTCTCAAATTGTTCTTCTTCTTTTCTTCTGTAAAAATTGATTCTGAAATAGCTAATTAGGAATATTATAAATTTACTTGCTCTGAGCCGTAAAAAAATATCCATGATTAAGGCTGTCAGAACAGCGCCAGTGGCCAGTAGCGTTAGTGATAGACCTTGTTACATAGAGAATTATATTTTTTGATTTGCTTTTTATACCTCATCATTATATGCGCTATCTGGTTGCGTTAATGACGAATATCGTTGCATATAGAATTATGATTCACTTTAATACAAATAAAAAATTTAAAACCTTGAAGAAATTTTAACCATAATTTTTCTGATTCTAATTTTGAAAATAATAAATGTAAAAAAAATAGATTTATTATTAAAACACAAAATCTATCTCTCATAAATATGTTTGTCGTCTGTCTGTTCTCTATAACGCAATTGAACTAAACGACCAGCACATAACACATGTGACTCTTTACGCCCCAGCATATAACACATGATCCCTTCCCTACAACTGGTCATCGACCACTTACTTACTTAAAGATGTAATTATATTGAACCATCTATTTCAAATTTTGTTCACTTGCACTCTAGTACCCATAGAAATGTTTAGTTACCATACCTCTTTAGGGGCTGCTTCATGGGTACAGAATGCTAACGAGCCTTTTTTGGGGGATTTTTTATATATTATAGCCGCTTGCATATAAACACATATTATGTCGTACATTCGCATCAATATTCTTACTATTAAGCTAAACTCTTGTGCCATGAAAAATAGAACATAATTCCTGGTCTTTCAATGAGTTTCGAACCCGCAACCACTGCATCACGATGGAAATGTCTTTACTACTAGATCAACTATGTATTGGTCGGTCTAATCTAAATATGTATTGGTCTGCTACATATATTATCCTATGCAGCAGATATGCAAATGCTTAGATCGTCGGCAGAAGTAACACTAAAAGATAGGATTGAAAGTTCACGCATTCGTGGTAGCCTGGGTGACACGGACGTAAAACACCATCTTAGCTGGAAGAACGACAGCTAAGATAGTGCGGGCATATAAACAGAGACCACCAGACCACACGATGAGGAAGGCAATGTCAGTGGAGCTTCATAACAATCATCCAGAGAAAGACCAAAGAACTCATGGATGACTCAATGCTCCGAAACCCTGCAGAGAACTGGCCTAGATGAAAGGGACACCCAGAACCGAAGAAAATACAGCCAAAGAAAGAGAATAGTTAACCTCAACAGCCTATCTAGGCAATTGAGACAGTGCAAGGAAGAAGAAGATACATATGTAACATGATAATATGGTACATGAGATGACGAACCTACTGAATACTTAAAACAATACAACGACGTCACGCAACGCAGGGTCAGTCACCATTCTATTGAAGATTCCATAACATTCCATTAGGCAAAAAACACTTCTTTGGAATCGTCTAGAACTTGTAATCACTAGAACAAATATCTCGAAGGAATTTATCTATACAAGGCGTCACGCAACGCGCATTCATGTATTTATTTGCGGTGATAACGAGTGCGACATCTCAGCATTAGAACCAGTGTCATCAGTAATTCGTGAGGGTAATATTATAATATGCGATACTATTAACATAGCGAACACAGTGTGACCAGTGCAGTGATAGCAGCGGTAATAAATAAAGGAATACCCGGTCGAGAATTTTTTCATTGAACTGAGTTTACTATAACGTGATCAAGGCAATAGAAACAACGTTAATTAGTGAAAATTAAGGAACAGTGTAATAATAAGCGTGTGAAATATTTTTGAGACATTCAGTGACTATAAAATTAAGGACGGAACTGCAGTTTACTCGTATCCAGTGACTTTCTTTGGTAAGAAATTAAACTTTAAATTTATTTCCATTGTTTTCATTTGTCTCCAAAAGCCATGTTCCGTGACATTTTTTTTTTTTTTTTTAAATAGAGATGTGAACACGGAATACGTGTCACATCAATATTCTTACTATTTTCAAACTAAGCTAAACGCTTGTGCTATGAAAATAGGACTAACTTGCTAGTCTGGAGTGAGGTTCGAACCCGCGACCTTTGTATCACGAGGCCAGTGTCCTAACCACAAGACCAACAAGCTAATCGCCTAATATTATTTCTATAAAATAATTAATATTCCCTAGATGTTTATTTTCTAGGTATCAGTAGATAAACTACGCATAATCTTAAATATACACGCTCAAATCGGGAACAAAAATAATGTCTCATTATAAATGACCGATGATCATCATTACATGACCTTAGTAAAATTGCGGTTCAGTTTCTCTCACATAAATAATGTCACTAAAAACACCGGTTATATCGATCCGAGAGCCTTAAATGTTACCTTTTGGGCAATGTATTTATAGAAAACTGGGCAAGTCTAGTAGGCTAAAGGACTCGCCATCCTTGCTGTGTGCTCGTCCTTGTGACGTGGGTCAGGGCAGACCAACATTTTCCAGTCGAAAAGTAAACTTTTTAAAAGTAAATCAGCTTCAGAATTTACAAAAAAATTCCTTCCAACAGAAAACTGGAGAAGACTACCGAGCAAAAAGGGTTCATTTTTGCTACGTGCTTATCCTTAAGTCGTAAGTCCAATGATGACAAACACACGTAGATGGGCTTTTATCGTATTTATATTATCACGGGATACTTGAAACAGATGCCAGTACAACAAGTACCAGAGTACCTACCTGACTGCGACGTATATAGAAAGAAGCGAACCAAATGCGAAGCGAATGAGAAACATAATAAAGATCCACAGACAAGTGGAAGATTTTCGAATGACGTTAAGTGCGAATTACGACACAGTGTTGCAATTTTGTCTACGTCCAGTGAATTTGTGTGCAAAACAATTGTTTCAAATGTTTCGTTTCGTCTCTCACTGCCGCGAATCCGTGACAATATTGGTAAATGATGACAATATTACATTTAAGTGGCAATGTACTCTTAAGAAAGTATTTCAAAATTTAAAAATATATTTTCATAATTTCTATGGATCTTTCTGGGGTATTCTGCCGTATTTCGGATCCATCATCGGAATTCGTGAAAACATGTAAATTTTCTGAATTATTTAATGATAATGACGAGGTGACACTAAGACTACCTGATGACGCAAATAACAGTGAGGCATAAAAGGCGAAAAATACATTATTCTCTATGTAACAATGTCCGTTACTAACGCTGCCAGGTGTACGCAAATATTGACGAGGTTAAAAGCATGCATTGTGAGTGCAACATTTTAGATTATATTAATGAAACAAATCCCAGATATATTATAAAAGGAATTACTTTTTCAAAAAAATTTATGAGAAATTTACTTGTCCGAACCATGTATGTACCTACTTCAAAGTGAGTTTCGAAATGAATTTCTTGAGAGATCTACCGGATTTCGCTCACCACCGTATGGTATGGTAAATTATTTTAAATAATAATATTTGAAAGGACCCCCGGTTGGCCGGCGCTGCCTCGAGTTGTGTGAACTTTTAGAATGATTGTCACTATTTTATTCATCGTCTGTCTTCCTCGCACACGGACATGACAATTGTCGCGAAATTCCATTTTATTCGTCGTCGGGGAAGTCGAGCGCTGGAAGTAAACACTCTGAATTATTTTCTTCCCTTTTTGATGCGCCCGCGACCCGCCAGACTTGGAAATAATGTGCGACTTGCGGTGGAAACGTTCGCCTGCTCTGAACAAAGACCGCGTAGATCTGCAGAGGGTTTTCATTAGCATTGTAAATTTCACTCCCCGTTCGGTCGCATAGTGTATGCATCAGGTGGATATAGAACAGGTGCCGGCGACCGCTAGACTCACGTTTCAGTATCAAACCTGAAATATTTTCTGTAGAAGGCAAGAAGGTTTGGATATTGACATTTGAGTACGGGGGATTTTGGCAGATGACAGGTAATACAGGTACAAAAAACGATAATATTAGGTCCTTACATATGAAATTGGCGTTTAGTATGGGAGGAACATAAAGCCGATTTTTTTTTATTATAATATATTTATTCAATCAAAGTATGTACCATTGCTATCTATGCTCTTTTGCGATCTCATAGGTAGTTCATCGATCCCTTTACTAAAAAAACCATTCGGAAGGGAATCAATAAAATCTTTGAAGGCGGTTTGGACTGCCCCATCGGAGTTGAATTTTTTCCTTTGGAAGAAGTTATCCAAATTTCGAAAAAAATTGTAATCTGTTGGGGCAAGGTCCGGAGAGTACGGTGGATGTCTTAGACATTCCAATTGAAGCTCCTCTAATTTGGTAGCCGTCTGTTGTGCAGTGTGTGGTCTAGCGTTATCATGAAGCAGCAGTGGCCTAGAGCGATTAACCAGCCTCGGTTGTTTAGCAGCTAGCTTTTCCATCATGGTTTGCAGTTGCTGACAATAGACATCTGCCGTAATCGTCTGGCCAGATTTAAGAAAGCTGTAGTGAACGACACCAGCACTAGTCCACCAAACGCTCACAAGTAACTTTTTTGGAGTCAATTTTCGCTTGGGGCATGGTTTGGCTGGTTCGGCAGGGTTCAGCCATTGCGATGAGCGCTTCCGATTATCGTACAGGATCCACTTTTCATCACAGGTAATGATTCGATTTAAAATCCCTTCATTATTGTGCCGGTTGAGTAATGCAACGCAGCAGTCAACGCGCGTTTGTTGATTTGCTTCACTCAATTCGTGAGGTACCCACCTTTCAAGCTTTTTCACCTTACCAATTTGCTTCAAGTGGATTAAAACAGTTTTATCACTAACACCGCAGCCTGCAGCTAACTCGGATGTGGTTTGCGATGGATCCGCTTCCACAATAGCCTTCAATTCTTCATTATCAACTTTGGTCTCCGGCCGTCCACGGGGCTTGTTCTGCAGGTCGAAATTTCCAGAACGAAAACGTTGGAACCAAAAACGCACTGTGTTTTCTTTTGCGGCACCGTCGCCATACACATCATTAATCCTTCGAGCCGTTTCTGCAGCACTGGTGCCACGGTGGAACTCGTACTCGTAAATAACACGATATTTCAAGTTTTTCATTTTGTAAACTGAGTGACGCAAAGAAAAAAACAATTGAGGAAAAAAAAATGAATGATAATTTTCAAAACACAAATACATGAGTAAATAGCTGTATAAATGTGGATTTGGAATTCCTAACCAAAGAGAAGATATTTGAGATCAAATTTGCCAGTACGGCAAAACGCCAATTTCATATGTAAGGACCTAATACATGTAAATGAATTTAGTTTGAATTGGTAAAATAGAACATTTGAATTCGTGTGAAAATTCTTTCAACAAACAAACAACTGACATCGACCTAATTTGAAAATTATGTTTTAATGATAATATACCGGTAAATAATATTTGATACTTGGTAAAGTGTCTGTGAATGTTAATTGATTAATATAAAATAATAGCTTTTAATGTTGTTTCTCTTTTCAGGTATAATGTGTGTTATTATTTTTAAATTTTCTTTAAAAATAATAATACACATCATACTCTTTTCAGAGCAACGCAAAAAAGCTTTTATTTAAATAAAACTGAAATATTTTGAAACCACATTATATATATAAGATACCTATCAAGTAATATTGTTAAAAAATGGTGCAAATAAAATATAACAAAATTCAGATTTGTTAAAATAACATAAATGACATGATTATTTATAGACTTTAAGAACATCTGGCGTTCATTGTTTTTGTTTATGTTATTGAATTTCACTTTTATATGATTGACGTTGTATTTCATTTATATGTCATTGTATTCTCATCTAATAAATTAAGATTTTATCATCCTTGCACCACGACAGTGAAGAGGTTTTATGTGGTCGCTTCGCCGCTTACACTCACTTGAATGTCAGCGGCGTAGCGACTGATTTTGCATTAAAATAACGCCGAATCGGGAAACGAAATTGCAGGGCCGATATGGGAGCTATTGCTCATAAAACCGTTCTGGGAATGCGATGTTTCTCTCTTCACATGTGGGTTAGTTTCCAGCGTTGTACATAGTCTTCCAGTGACAGAAATCCAAACAAAACCACCACTGGTAGACTATTAAAAAATCGAGTATGGAGTATGTTAACTTATTGAAGTTAACCATCGCAATATTTTTATTTGTATGATTTTACTATATAAATACAATTACTGGATTTTGTCCACTGACGGATAATCATTTATTAAGATAAATTAAAGCCATTATATGGTAAAGCGTGAAGGGAAGTCTTTATTGGGCATCCACAAGACTTACGATCTGTCTTGGCTTAAGTGATCACTTTACACAATGCAACGTTCACCGATTCCACCTGAGAACAACCACACATCTTGTATAGATATGTTATTGAAAAAAGATTTTTTAAAAGGTTTTCGTCATTTTATAAATTTCACATAATCGATATACGTTACTATGGTGATAGTTCAATGTTTTACAAAAAATAAACCAGAAATATAGAAAAAAATGCAAACTTTTTTAATTCTTTATTTAACATTTAGCATATATATCAAAAAATCTAGTCAATTAACTTATATTAGTTATATATTACCTCTTCAAAAAGAGACTAACCCTTGTGCTTGGGACTTTGATATTGCACATCTCCATAACTGTTGGTATTAGGTTGTGGTTGCGTGAACATTTTCGACTCATGATCAAGGCAGGAATTCCCCTCTAAAGTAATAGGGACTAGCTCTGTTACACCCTGTATATTAAATAAAATACCATATTATGACGTATAAGGCGTTTTAAATTCTTCCCATCTTGCGTGGAAACGGCAAATTATAGTATGTAGTCATTTTCTTTATGTATTTTCGATATTAAAACCATTATGAAAATACATAATTCTCTGTATGTGAATTTCCGTCACTAACGCTAATAGTGAGTTGTTATATAATAATGGGGCATAAAAATAAAAAATATATATCTGTGCAACATTATACGTCAATAATGCTACCAGATGGCGCAAATAATGATGAGGTAAAAAAACAATAAAAAAAAACATTATCCTCTATGTAACGAAGTTCATCACTAACGCTACCAAGACGCTTCGCCACGCTAGATGGGGCTGTTCCAACAGCCTTAACTCGCGACAGAAATATATAGAAAAGGTACGTCATTTTTTACGCGATATATATAACTAGTAATTATTATACTTCCGTGATGAAAAAATGTATATGTTACCTATTTATAAATATATGAAACCAACTTAGTTTTTTAGTTAAATAAATACATACTTAAATTTCAAACTACAAAAATTAAAATTTCTGATCCGTTGCATTAAAGAACGCAATGGGTTACACGAAAAATTTGCCGTTTGTAAAGGTGTTATCATTTTTGCCTTTTGAATTTACTTTCACGGCGCAAATAAAAACAATATTATGTTCACTTCGTTGGAAAACAATTTAACAAAACTCTTTTGAAATAAAATGTTTAAAACATTTTGGAGAAATGGAAATTACATAAAAAAAATTTTAAAAAACTGATTTTATGATTAGCTATAAAATTATTAAAATTAGATATAAAAATAAGATATGTAGTCTGAGGCTTGGATCGATATTTTTCGATATTCTCATCGAAAGATATCGATCATGTCGGAAGTCGCAGACAGCACAGCCCTATACCTTTTTTGGGAGAATAGAATGAGAAAAAAAAGGGAGTAAAGGGAGGGAGGAAATAGGAAATTTGGGAGAATAAAAAAGAAAGAGAACTTTCACGGCTCAAATAAAAACAATATTATGTTCACTTCGTTGGAAAACAATTTAACAAAACTCTTTTGAAATAAAATGTTTAAAACATTTTGGAGAAATGGAAATTACATAAAAAAAAATTTAAAAAACTGATTTTATGATTAGCTATAAAATTATTAAAATTAGATATAAAAATAATATATGTAGTCTGAGGCTTGGATCGATATTTTTCGATATTCTCATCGAAAGATATCGATCATGTCGGAAGTCGCAGACAGCACAGCCCTATACCTTTTTTGGGAGAATATTCTGGAAGCATGCGCAAATAGAGGGAGAGACGCGATTTCTAAGACTTTCCTCGTAGACCCCGTTCATCCAGTGTTTTATAACCAGTCTTAAGTTTTTATTAAAAAGTATTGTTAAAAATCGGGGTATTCAAAAATTAAATAAATCTTGTAAGCATATTCCAAATTCTTCTTTTTATTCTCTACTTCCCGATATATATGTATATTCCAATATTTAGATACCCCAGTATTTAAATATTGTGGTGACCCCTTAAATAAAAATAAAGCCATAAAAAACAAAAAATACCAGAGAACAAATATCCCCTCTCGCGCCCCAACCACAGATATATAAAAAAAAGATAGATATAAGATTAGATATAAAAATCTAATTTCTTTTACCGAGGCTACACTATCACAGTATACGTGTGCCAATTTACCATCAGGATTTATTTATTTTCATCATCATCACTCTTGGCACTACAACCCTTGGTGGGTCATGGCCTCCTTAATAATCTTTCTCCACTCATCTCGGTTTAGTGTCAGCTCTCTCCAGTTCTGAAGCTCTAAGGCAGAAATGTCTTTGAGGACGTTGTCACTCCATCTTAATTTTGGCCATCTTAAGCTCCTTCGCCCTATTGGCCTTGAGTTCATCAGGGACTTTGGTGCTTGATGCTCGGACATTCTCTCTACATGACTCAGCTACCGAAGTCTTCCCAGTTTTATAAATGTTGTGACGTTTGGCTCCTTAAATAGAGTATTATTGTAGGCTCATTATTGTAATGCCTGCGCCAAAGTCCATTATCTAGAACTGGTCCGAAGATACGTCTCAAAATTTTCCTTTCAAAAACGTCCAGTGCTCGCTCATTCCTCTTAGTTAGTACCCACGTCTCAGCTGCGTACGTGAGCACTGACGTAATAAGCGTTTTGTACACTAATATGTTGATGTTTCTGGACAGCAGTCTGGATTTTATCTGCTTTTGTAGGCGGAAAAAGCGGCGATTTGCGCTCGCTATTTGCTTCTGGATCTCCTCTGTAGTATTATTGTTGCTTGTTATCAGGGATCCTAGGTATGTAAATCTTGGTACCGTTTCAAAATTTTGACTTCCACACGAGAGAGTTGGGATTTGTTGGGTGCATCCTACGGCCATGTATTTGGTCTTCTGCTGGTTTACTATGAGACCCATGATTTTGGCAGAACTTTCAAGATTTATGAAGGCATTACGTAAAGCATTATTTATTTTACTTATTATTATTTTTATTATATTATTTATTATTTTATTGCACAGTACTCATTCCTGAAAATTCATAAAATTTCTACATCTTCAAAACCAATGAATTCCAGGTAACCAATTTGACGCTCAGTGGGTTGCTGTTAGTGATGTCTCCATAACTCTAGGCTTCGTTTGGACTACCATCTCTGGAACACCCTGTATAATAAATAGCCTACCATGGATCCTCCCTCGATGTTCGGTTTTCGTAGCAGAACTAACACACTGACGATAAATTCGGCAACTCTATTGCTCTATAAATACGAGTTATGTGCCAGAGTTCGATGTTGTACATTTAGTCAAGATACAAACCGCACAGTCGTGTTATTGGATTATTTAAACGCAAGCTAATGATAATAACCACAGCTAGGGCTGTGAGATTAACAATTAGTCGCTAGGCAACACCTGTAAATAACGTTATATTTCAATAATTTTAAGAATATGTCTGATTATTTATTTTTATTAATTATAATCAGCGTTTCCCAATTTTTTTGGCTCGTAGTACATGACGCTTGGTAGTACATATCGCTTAATTGTACCACTTTGTAAAAATGATTATATTTCGAGAAATTTGTTATTCTATTTGCATTATAAATTTTATAGGGTGACTATATTTCCCAGAACTCAATTTACTTAAGTTTAAAAAAAATACCAATGGTTTTATTTTTTCTGATGAAAATGAGACATTTGAGCTTTACATATCATAATTTTTTTTAAATAAAAGGTGCCTGTCGAAGCTCATTTCTTGTCGAAAATCAAAACCAGGACATTTAAAGAAGTGTTTTTTTTAACAATAAATTTTTATTTAAAGAAATTACACAGAATCAAATCAAATTAAATGCGCCGCAGGCATTTTTTTTCCAAAAATTACCGATATTAATAGAAAATATATGTATATAAGATTAATTAAACACGGTAAATGTAAAAATTCTTCTGATGAAAACGAATTTTTGTTTTAAATATGATATTAATGAAATTGTATTTAATAATATTTTTATTACCGAAAATAATAGTTATGAAAGTGTTGCTTAAGATTATAATACATTGTTATCAAGTTATAAGTTTAATTTTTAAACAAATTACGACAATACAAGCACAATAATATAAGCAAAATAAATTAACTGAGATCTTTGTGCTTGTTTCGAGGAACATAATTTTTTGAAATTTGGTTCAAAAGATTTAAGATTATAATACAATTGTTTAAATGATATTTTTATGACTGATTTTGTTTTTTACTTTTTTTTTTTTTTTAAATAGAGATGTGAACACGGAATACGTGTCACATCAATATTCTTACTATTTTCAAACTAAGCTAAACGCTTGTGCTATGAAAATAGGAGTAACTTGCTAGTCTGGAGTGAGGTTCGAACCCGCAACCTTTGGATCACGAGGCAAGTGTCCTAACCACAAGACCAACAAGCTACTCACTTTTTACTTTTTATTTCCGCCATTAAATTTCGCGTACCACAGGTTGGGAACCGCTGAATTATATTAATAATGTCGCTATAAAATTATTTCGCTGTTTTTGAAGAAGATTATTTATTGTTTGCGTTATGGACTCACAGTCGAACCATATTCAATAGCAAGGTATAATATGTTGTAAGCACAAAACCCAATATTTTTCTAATGACAAATACTCGGATTGGATTTTAATTAATATGTTTTATATTTATGTATCAGAAGATATATAGAATTAATACATTATCTGTGGGGTATAAATGTAAAAGCAGCAATATCCAAAAAACAATTAATGCATTAAGTTATAATGTAATGAAATCGCAATTTTATTGGACAGAATTAGACATATTTGACAATTTCAGACAATTTGAATTTTGAATTTGAATTTTGAATTTTGAATTTTGAATTTTGAATTTTGAATTTTGAATTTTGAATTTTGAATTTTGAATCTTTAATTTTGAATTTTGAATTTTGAATTTTGAATTTTGAATTTTGAATTTTGTATTTTGAATTTTGAATTTTGTATTTTGAATTTTGAATTTTGAATTTTGAATTTTGAATTTTGAATTTTGAATTTGAATTTTGAATTTTGAATTTTGAATTTTGAATTTTGAATTTTGAATTTTGAATTTTGAATTTTGAATTTTGAATTTTGAATTTTGAATTTTGAATTTCGACTTGTATTAAAGCGAATTTTTCATAATCGATGTAAGTTACTGTAATTGTGGTTCAATTGCATAAAAATAAGACAGAAATATTGAAAAAAGTGCAAATTTTGATGTCGAATACCTATTGATATTAGGTCATGGTTGCTTGACCTAATATCAATAGATCAATGGGAAGGGAGGAAGAAGGATATTAAAATTTAAGTTCAAACCTTGATATTGCATATATCCATTACCATCGATGTCATGGTTGAATATTTTCGACTATTATCAAGGCAGGAATCCACATGTAAAGTTTTTGCTACTAGCTATGAGATATCCTGTATGTAACTCTCTTTCGACTAAAAAGTTCTAGAGATATACTTTTCGAGGGAATTCTTCGCCGAAACAAAACATAGGTAACACGCGGAACCTTTTCAAAGAGAAAGGTTCCGCATATATTGTTCACCTGACCTTTTCAAAGAAATATAATGAATATAAGACTTCACGTAGCATGGTATTCAATTATGTTTGTAGTAAAGGTACCATTTTGTTGCTGGATGTACAGGGTGGCACCAAATAATATTATAGATATGTTTATAGCATAAGCTGGCAATAAAAACATAATTTTTCATTGCCAGCCTGAATACATTATATTATACTAAATGTACATGTAAGTTTACATGTCGGTTCCTTAGGAATAAGTATTTATTTATTTATATTAATAAAACAAGAAAAATATACCATAAAGAAGAAAAAAGGAAAAATAAATCAATAAAAATTTATTATTCAGAAGTTACGGATGCTACACGAAGTTACGACGAACTCTCTTTTTGTACGGCCATCCCATGTGACTCCCAAGATAGACAAACTCTTTTGCGTTCTTAATTGCAGCTCCCGACACGAGTATGTTCATTTGTTGTTCGTCTCTGCCTACGGTTATCAACTTTGTTTTATCCTTGTTTATTCTCGTGTTGAACTTAGTATTTAGGATATTCTCCATAGTTTCCAATGCCTCTTTTAGTTTATCCTCGTTTTCTGCGATTAGACCAATGTCATCTATCATATCTATTTTTGGCCGTGAATTCTTACGCCTCTTGTTTGTATATTCTGTTATTTGTATATTCTGTTAAAGAAAGTTTTATTTCTTTATATTTCTTTTTTCTGTTAAATTATTATTTATTTGTATCGTGTACTTTAAAAGATTTTATAGCCATGTATGTTTAAACAAAACAAAATAAATTGTTTAAGAAAAAACAATAAAATAAGTAAACCGTCTAAACGGAAAATAAAAGCTTCGTCAAATTCAATTAAAATCAACGGATTTTTTAAACTAAAACCGTAAGGACACAAATGATCTCCAATATCATCTCTCCTTGTTTGCAAACTTATTTTATGCTTGTCTCACGGTATTTTCCGTGAAGTCTCTTAGACGTTCAGAAGTTATGGCGGCTGTCTCGTTCCAGTTCTCTTTCAGTTCCTTGTTGGTATACGGCTTATTATTAAAATTTTGTTATTCGGTACTCACCATGTGTATAGTATATGTGTTCTGGGAAGAAGAAATTCCCACCCGTCCAAAGACATCTTCTTGTTTTGGCACGAGATGTGTATTGTGTGAGTGGCGCATATGTGTAGATGATTAAGCAGAGGCAGAATAATCAGATATAAAGCATGTAAATTATGCTATTACTAACAATTAACTGTGGTGCTTTAATGGTATGGTTAGATAGCTCGTCGCTATCTATGTCATGCGTCGCGTGCGGTAGCTAGCTACTCGGGACCTGGTTAGCCGCATCGAGCCTCTGATTGGTGGTTGCCGGCTCGATGCGATTAGAGACGCGACGGGTCTGGACCACCACAGCATTAACGTTACAATCCCCCCCCCTCACTTCTTCCACGTCTTACCCACCTTCCTCTGTTTTAATAGTGCGCCGCGTACAACTAGATGTGTGTGAAATTCATCATGTTGAACCATCATCCATTATGGTAATTCAAGAAAGAATTATAATCGGCAGGTAAGTCTAGCTTCATGTGCTTCCAACGTATACAGTCCACACTATCGTCCACACCGTTTACCTTCCATCTCCCTTCCTATATTCCCGTCATATTTTAATCCCAATTCTGCTTGCCTCCGACAACTTACATCGGAATCAACGATTCTTAAATTTTTCTATCCAAATAAGGCGAATTGAATGGTTGGATTTGAGCTCTAATGGTGTATGCAAATGCGATGCGGATTGCGGAGATACGTCTTTTTGAATCGTGTAAAAGACAGTAACTACAGACATGTGTATTATATGTATGTGCTCTCCGCATTCATAATTTGCAGTCTTTAAACATTGCGAACACAGTGTTGTTAGTAAGTTAAACCACGTTAAACAGAAGACCGCTCCATTCCGCTGCAGATGGGAATGATGATAATGCCCACTTGAGTATGTAGCCATTCACATCGTTGGAATGTACTAAAACAATGAGACATGTGTTGGCGCATGGTATTTTGTCCCTTATGCTGATTACCTATCTTTACCATCCCAATATATCTTTCCTTTATAAAATCCTTACCTACGTAAAATGCAGGACTCCCGAGCGAACGCGACAGCAGTGCCAGTTCAGTTCTTTGGAAGCTTCGCCTGGAAGCGAACTTGCGGAGCAATTTTTAACTTGATCGTCTCGAGTTATCGACCGTGAAAAAATACCAAGGTTAAATCTACGCAGAGATCAATCAACGCGTAAAAACAAAACCCAAAAGTGGGAGACGTTCCTCCAGTGTGAAGTTCGCGGACGAGAAGGAAGTCGGAAGTTCGGAGGTAAGTCCAGGCATTTTTCTTTCTTTTATCCTATATTGGATTCCATCTTGTATTCCCGCTATCGCCACGTGCCATGCACATGCGCGTACACCATAATATAATAATACACATACTATAGACGTACCACTATAACTAGGCGTGCGAGGGAGGGCGTCGTTGTCGCGTAACAGAAGTTGTCATGGTGTAAATTTATTACACAATACATAATGTACAGAATGTCCGGTGACCGGTGTCGTATTAAATACAGAAATTTGGTCGAGCAGGCGGCCGTTCTGTCTGTCAAACTGTCAGAGGGTAATATCGGTCCATTATTCGCTTTTTCAACTTCGCAAAACTTTAATACTTCATTGGCAATTGTTCTTGCACCATCCCGGACTGTTTAGGATGTTTTGGACATAATAGTTCAGTGTATATTGGTAATCAAGATGACACAGCTCGCGCTCAAAGACGAGAATGAACTGAATGACAGGGCGAGGGGTTACCGCCGGGTGCGGGCGGGGCGGGTTTTAGTTCAAAATTCGCCGCACGCCAAGTTACGTTGGGCAAGCAATAATCCGATCGCTATGCTCCACCATGATTCGAAATATCTGCTTCTTCACACGGCACGTTACTGATTGGTATGACTCGCCATTAAAAGCGTCAAACGTTTGCGTTTACATTACAATTAGGGTAAACGTTTTAGATTTCATTGTCTGATTCCCCGAGCCAAGCACCAGCTGGTGAAAAGTACAACTTCCGGTCGCCACGTCACGAGAAACGTTTAAAATGCCCCCGCGTGGTCTGATATTAAATGTCCCAGACTATTTATTTAGACCCCATACTCAGCTCGCCCAACAAATAGCTCAATTCTATCTCTTAAAACATGTTGAGCAACGTCTTATATCGTTTTTTTCTTCTTAATAATTTATTGATCGATGCGTAATTATTCACCGAAATTTTAGGACGCAACGAAATGCGCGCGCATTAAACGATGAAATATTTTTACAATACGCAGTCACGACTCACCAATCAAAAGCTTTCCCGAGAGGTATTTTACCAATAGCAATTATTTTAAGTGACGACATTCATTCTTTTGAAAATGGTGCTAAGAAAATTGCATATACACCGGGCGCCATTGTTTATTTTCTATTTGATGATACAATTATGATCAAATTTATAATGTGTTATTATGGCGATAAAATAACGTATGTACTTAATGTTTCATTTTCTCTTGCGCAATCAAAAAGCATTTCGCTACGTGGGTACTGTATTTAATGTGCATTTTAGTTTTTTTTATCGTCGATGGAGCACTGTCATTGATGTATATTTTAGTTTGCGTCTTTTACCTTGAATTGAAACAAATCTGTCGAAAGACTCATGTGAAAAATCAGATAATTTTTAAGACCATTCATTTACTCGAACCATTATTTATTTAATTTACATTTAATAAATAAATACATGAGTACGCTGATTGCGTGTCACACTCTAATTATCTAAAGTTATCATTCAAGCAAGTTGCGGACAGACAACGAAATTATTACATTTTAGACATTGACGTATTATAAATAGACACGTTATTCCCATTCTATCCTGATTTCATATGTAGCAAATGCAGAAAAATCTGGTAATTTGAAGTCACGGTGACTAAAATAACATACTTATTCTTACAATAGTCTACCGGGACTCTGTTCCTTTTTCCCCGGGACTCATTTTTCGGCGTGCCGTCGCGTCCAATCACAAAGAAGGTCCGTTCGATAACGAATGCAAGTAAGGCAATTACCTTATTTTTGACTCGCCACGATTTCACGCTTGTAACTTATCTACATGTTATTATATCAATGATTTTAGGTTTGATTTTAGCTATCGTAGACCAATAGTTGCATTTGTACAACTTCAAAAACAAATATTAATAATTTTGCTTCATTAAAGTGTTACCAGTTATATTTATCATCTCCCTAGACAACGTATTATTGTATTAATTTACAATTTTAACCAATATGTTAATATCAATTATCATAATCACGCCAAAGAAGCATAACTTCTAGCGCGCGTACATAAGTACACGCTACTCCAATTTTTTAACATAATAGTACACTTTATACAACGACTGTTCGATGTCAAAAATGCAAAAAAGAAAAACGAGATTTCGATCTTCTCGCATTTAAGGAACTATTACACAACCAAATCGTGTAAAATTACACACTTGAACTCCTGATATATTTGCGTTTAACCCTTTAAGTGCCATAAAATTTTGTCAAAATATGCTAAAAATGCCACAAACATAAACACCACAAACACTTACCATTTCTGTTACAATATACTAATTTTCATAATTTTTTCAACATTTTCTTCAGAAGGTTTCAAACTATGATAATAAAAACACAGAAATTGAATATGTACTACATATTTATTGACAATAAAATTATAGAAAATATACATATATCACTCCCGCTATCGCTCTCATAATCACTAACTCAGTTTTCAAATTGTTCTGTCATTTCAACATCCATATCGGAACTTTCACTCGTATTCGACATTTTGAAATCAAATTTAGGATTATAGAAATATATAATAATAACGGTGTTTATTTATAGAAAAAAGTTTGATTGAAGAAAGTTAGAAAGCACTGATGCGCGCCAAAAGTGAACTGTCGAAACGAGCGCTACGGCGATGCTGGCATTTTTCGCACACCTACCTACGAGCGCCACGGCGCTTTTCGGCACTATAAGGGTTAAATTGCATCATTATTTTCTTCTGGTAAAACGCCCCCTGCGATATCATCGCCGAAATCAGTCGAAGCACTTTTACAGCGCACTGTTTAAATTTGACACGAACCCCGCGCCACCACTGGGGCCTCCGACAAATGTCAATGCTTAAATTGCGTGTTCGTTTTGTTATTCCGGCCGTAAATTAGTAATGTGCACTTCAGCAATGCAAAGTACGTGCAGTGCTGACTGCACCAGAGGCAACATGTTTTTACGGCGATAATTTCAAAGCTATTTAGCGGCAACTAGAGTAGGCGTGGTTTAAAGTATGCTGGAGTAATGTAGATTGCCAACTTTAATTTCTACTCCTAGAGGGCCAATTTGTCTATGCCGCGCTCCTAGTGTTGATAGTGAAAATATTTTCAGTTTGGAAGGACACAAACACTCCAGATCATAATTATGTATACATATAGATACAGGAAACCGCGTCCACAAAACTAATTTCAGTGATCGTGCTTTCGCGGTGGCTGGACCAAAGTTATGGAACAAACTACCTAATAAACTGAGACAAACAGACAGCTTACCACAGTTCAAAAAACAACTTAAGACGCATTTATTTAGACAATCCTATAAAAATATATAAAATCTGACCACAACAACGCTAGTTAATGTTTTCCACCCCTATTGTGCACTACGCAAAAACACCTAATTCTTTCAGGCATTCCAAACTATTATAGTATTCAATTTTAATTCCATTTCTTGCATGCCACCTAGTAAATAAGTAATAGTAAATAAGTTTTATTCTTTTTTAGTAGTAAGTTGTTTTGTAAGATAATAATTTTTCTGTGTAAAGCGCCCTTGAGGTGAGTATTCGCGAAAACGGCGCTATATAAGTTATTCAAATATTATTATTATTATTAGATTAAGGCTCTAAATCATTCGGTAGTAGGTACTCCCGATTGTGTGCCTTCTATTGAAAAATTTAGACAATTGTTCCGAACTTATAGTATTTTCCAACGTTGCATCTTTTTTGATTTTATCATATATTAATTTATGCTTTTATGTTCTTCAATTATAATAAAAATCAAACTATTTTTACTCCCTTTCTTTCAACTCGTAGCGTCTGCGGTTTGTTTTCTGCCGGAAAAACTTTGGATCGACTTTTAACCCTTTTCCCGTGATCCAATCGAGCTGAAACTTTGCAGGCAGACTCGTGGCGACGATAAAAATGATCTAACAAATTTTCGTTTAAATAAATTTAATAATTATAGCATTATTTTGGATTTTTTCAAATTTTAATGATTTTTTCAAATTGGAATCGTTACAAATGAGTAATGACCCCAACGCGTGCAGTAGGCACGAAACCTGATTAAATGAGAAAGGGAGTATAATAAAAACTTGGTTTTTATGGGTTAGTTTTTTCTAATTTATTTAATTTGTTTTGTATATTTTATATTGTTTATTTTACTATTTATTTTAAGTATATTTGGCTTCTAATTTAGTTAAATTGTCTTATATTTTTAAAATTTTTCTTTAATACTGCTTATTATTATATTACTTATGGTTTTTAATAGTGTTTCCTTTGAATTGTTTCTTTTTTACTGTTGATTCTACTAACATTTTTTATATTGATTTATTTTATGATCTTTATTATTTTTGCTCTTGCTTTTATACTGTTTATAGTATTTTACCTAAAACACAGAAAATACATTAAGGTATGAGGCGGTTTCTCTAGAAAAAACTTAGCCTAAGTGAGAAATCGTCAAAATTTCTTCCTCTAAATATTTTTGTGAACAATAAAAAAAAAAAAAAAAATTCTCTAGATATACCTATACAGGTGTGACAGAGCAAGTCCACAATACTTTACAGGTAGATTCTGCCTTCATCATGAGTCGAAAAAATTATATTTTTTCAATTGATTCAGCAACATTGTAGATTGACATTTTTAAAATATTGATTTTATTATTTGTGTATATCTACTTATATTATTTGATTAATTACACCTACATGTTTCAGAAAAACCTTTCCATCGTCAGGGTGTTTTATATATGTCAAAATATCAAAGTGAATAATGTATTTTGTTTTTTACTCCCTTTGTATTAACTCGTGGCTTCTGCTTGCTTGCTTGCTTGCCGAATTGCCGAGTGAAAAAACTTTGGATCGATTTTTAACCCTTTTCCCGTAATCCAATCGAGCTAAAACTTGGCAAGCAGACTCGTGGCGACGATCAAGAAGATCTATCAAAATTTCGTTTAAAAAATTAATAATTATAGTATAATTTCGGATTTTAGAAATTTTATGGGTATTTTCAAATTGGAATCATTAGAAAAGTTTGCTTACTGGCAACGGCGGCCCGATAAAGTCGCGGAATATTTTTTAAATTTGAATTACTCCGTCGGTATACATAATAGGTACTTCACTGCGAATTTCTAAAATCTAAATTGACTGACAAATGTTTTTAGAATTTAATCTTCAAAGCATGAAGTTTTTTATCAAATAACAAAACATCTGACATTTTAGAAATATATTAAATTACTATAAGTTTAGTGTTATGTAATATGTTTTAATTCGTCTTTACTTGTTGTTATATTTTACAAAGAAAGGGAGTATAATAAAAACTTGGTTTTT
>JADDOH010018859.1:0-33993 GCA_016648135.1 Agrypnia vestita
TCAAATGTTTCCAAAATTAAAATGAATTAAAGATTTAATTCTGGCGTCCTCTAG
Source organism: Agrypnia vestita (assembly GCA_016648135.1). Lineage (NCBI taxonomy): Eukaryota > Metazoa > Arthropoda > Insecta > Trichoptera > Phryganeidae > Agrypnia > Agrypnia vestita. Next base: position 55 of record JADDOH010018859.1, read on the forward strand.
CGGCAGATATACAAAGTAATTTGTGACTACCGCGTTACCAAAAATGGATTGCTAAAAATGGATAATAATTTATCAATCAATTAAAAATAAGAGACTTACATATAATGACGGATATGTACGAGGCTTCTGTAGCGTAATTGTTTAACGCACCTGCCCGGATAGATAGTATTTATATTATCAGCCAAATATTTTTTCGTTAATTTGATTTTTCCATATTTCTTTTCTAATTGATTAAAAAATAAAAAAAATCTAAATTTTTTTATATATTAATTATAATGTTGTGCCCACATCGGTGATATTATTTATAATTGTCTTCAATCAGAATTAAAATTTACCCTCAAGTACCTCAAGCAGATTGCCATCTGCAGTCTTTAGCAGTTGATTGCTTTCTGCTAGTTGTGAACATATTCTCTCTATTGATTCTATAGCCTTTTCCGACTGGTACGGTTGAAGTATCCACAAGGGTTTTCAGGCCACCTGTTCAAAGCTCTTGGCATGCTGGTATACGAGGAAATAAGGCTGTATCTTGAGAAAACTTTCCGTCTACGATACGACCATGAGAAATGGCCTTACCTGGTAGTGGGACACTTCAGGGATGCATTATTAAAGTGTTTTGAAAGGTCAGATAAATATGTTCGTTAAATGGAAATGAACCACGTTTTTCACGAAGTCGCCTCGGTCTTATTACCCTCCACATTTTGTGTCATATAATTTATATTATATTTTCGTAGGAAGCAATCACTTTGTGGTTTGACATATTAGATTAAATAAATCACTTTGTATACAGGCACGAGTATTATTCAATACAACGCCAACCGGCTTCGCTTAGCTCCAGCTTCGTCCTGACATTTAAAACTAACAATAAATATATAACAGCAGTGCACTTATACATAAAAAGGGAGACTTATTTAAAATTAGATAAAACATATAGAAAAAGAGACATGTATCTCTCTTTATGTATATATAAGTGTACTCCTGTTATTATAAATAGTTAGTTTTATGTAAGTACGCTCTGACGATTGGCTTGGTATTTATTAAAACTCGTAGTTTCTCCTTTATTTTATCTTAATGTTCTTAGCATTAGTCTTAACAAGTGATCCGAGGTATTATAGGTCATTTATTTAAAAATAACGTAATATACAAAATAATGAAAATAAAAAATATGTTTCTGAAAATTAGTTTGTTTGTTTTGATTATGAAATACGAAAGCATTGGGGGGGGGGGTATTTATTTGAAATTTCTAAACTCAATGGAGTCAATTATAAATTTGATTAGAAAAGAGTGTATTTACTTTATCACTAATTATTAATCTAATTAATCAAGCGTATATTTTTTTATATATTTACTATCTTTCAATTTATCTTTTACATGGCATTTTAAAAAACATGAACATTTATTCTGTGTATATCCGATAAATAAATTACTTCTATTTTATGTATTCTTAACAATTTTGAGCAACATTTCTAATTAAAAATTCATCTATGTATTGTTTTAAAAAATCTGAAAATTTTGTTTAAAACACTTTGATTAATTTTAATACTGACTGGATTTAATACTTTCTCAGGATGGACTATATTTTGTCTAAGGCATCGAAACTGGTAGATGTTAAAATAAATCAATATAATTTAATTTTAATTTAATTAATAATTTAAACCTTTTTTTTATAATTTCCAACCGCAAACTTAATATTTTAAGCACCAACAAATGTCCATACTATGAGGAATACTATGCAAAAAATAAAAAACATCAAAATAATAATTATAAATTATTAAAAGTTATTAAATTTTTAAATGATACATTTGCTTTAAGCTCACATATAATTCTGACCCGATCAAACAAAATAATTTCGTTGTCTGTTCGTCTGTCCGTCCGTCCGTCCGTCCGTCTGTATTAGTCTGTCCCCGTAACTTCATGTAACGTGCGTAATTTCGTTCGAATTCACGGCTAAAAAAATAATTAAACTGTCGGAGATGGGGCTTGAACCTCGGGCCAGCAAATCCGAACCGGCCGCTGAATAATCTTCCGTCATTTTTGACGGGTTGCAGCTAGTTAAAAGGTAAATTCGGCGGTTTCAAAAGTTTCACAAGAATGGATGGCGAGTTTCGAAATGAAAAGGGTTATTAATATTTATTGAGGTGTTGGTAATCCAGGGTAATCAATATCAGGTAGGTACTATGCAGTATTTTGTTTAGATGCAGAAAATGCGCATCAAACATTGATGCAAGGACGAACGGAGGTGGAGGGATGCGCTGAATATGATTATAAGTCGATAAATTATAAAGGAAGTTTAATAATTTATTCTGCACTTTCTTCAAGCTATTGATTTAAGTAATGTTTTGCGATTCCCTTTAGGTGAGGTGCATACCGTATCGCACTACTGACTAATGAAATATATAGTTTAAAGCGACTTCATAATTGGCATATTTTTTTCAATATTTAAAACGTGGGACATCACTACAGTTATTCATATAAAATATTAGAAATTTTATTTTTTTGACACAAGTGAAATAAAATTATTAAAACCTTGCGGAAATTAGAAAAAAATTATTGTGATTTGTTTTAAGGTTAGGTTAAGGTTTTTTTAGGGTTTCTTTAATTTGAATTTTTTTAAGTCAATGCATTTTTAATATTCTATATATTTTACTTTAGTGACTCTTCAACATTTCCGAAAATACGTCAGAAATGTTGAAAAAAATGCAAACTTTAATGTCGTTTATCTCCGTAATTGTCGACATCGCACCCAAAGTGTAAAGAATATTTTCTTTTTAAAATTGAATGAAGAAGACTCTTCGAAGTTTTTGTTACTAGCTACGAGACACTCTCAGTATATAGGATGAAACAGAGCTAGTCTACGTTACTTTACAGGTAGATTTCTGTCTTAATTGTGAATCAAAAATCATGTACATCAATATCAGAATCGACATAAAACATTTTTTATGACTTACACTTATATTATGTAAAACGTTCAACTATCATAAAATAACTTATTTCGAATATTAAGAATTCATGCCGTTTAAATAAAAATTATATAAAATGATTAAAATTTGTAGAAAATTCTTGGCCAAAGTCCTACTTTCAAAGCATAAACTGTTTTCCTCCAATCTTCGCGATTCTGGGCCCTATTTAGAGCAGCAAGTAGTGGCGCTCGGGTTTTTCCATGGTACTTGAACGGATTCCCAGTGATCCCAGTGATCCCAGTTTTTTTTTTTAATTATGCGCTTCGACAAGCCAGGAGGCTCAATAACAGAATCGAAACACATCACATAATACCCAGGCTTGAGTAAATCACATAGATTAATTGTGACCTCACCAAAAATCGAACCCAGAACTCTCAGTGTGAGAATCCAGTATCATTCCTACTGGGCTACAAGGGCCGCCTTAACCTCTTCTCCCGGTTTTCTCTCACTCTTCTATCAACATACCTAAAGTATTGTCATTTTACTAAAATCCAGAGGCACTGCACATAATCAAAAACATCTATAGCGAACGCGAAACGGTGAGCAATAGATATTGATAATAAAATGTTACATAGACGCTAAGAAATTACTAGGCAACAAATAGTGTTTCAGATAAAATTTTGTATCCAGTGACTTTGCTAAACCAAAACTTAATTATAAATAAATTAAATTAAAAAGAATAATAAAAACTTGTGTAAAGCACACAAACGGGTTTCGTCACTCGTTTTTGTATATATACATAAACTTATTGTAATGACTTTGCAGTATTGTATATAGGTAAAAGGTTATTTTAATAGCGTAAAAATTATAAGATAATATACAATAATAAAGTAATAAAAAATATTATATTGCAGAGATTTCTTGGCGGCGTACGTGTTCACAGCTAAGTGACGTTTTTAGACTAAGGTAAATTGGGTGAATATGGCCCCATGGGTAATATGCCGCACTAATACGTTAGACCTTATATTTTCATAACTTGTACAGAGATGGCGAAAGTTGACAGTTAAACTCGTCAGTCGTTTATAGCACTTCATTCGTTTGGTGTTTGTGTTGCACATTTTATTAAAAAAATAGATTTATATAGGAAAAAGAAAGATATGTACCAAAATATTTCAACCCTAATTTTTTATGTACAAAAACGACGCATTGTATTATGATTTATAATATATTGATCGATAATATATCTCAAGCGGTGTCAATACGCCCATCAGTTGGCCGCCATGACACCTCTAATTATTCGTTTTAGTGTATGATGTTTATGATTGAGTTATGGGGTAATACGCCTCGGAAGGATTGCTTCGTTCGGAGTTCGGCTTGTTGGATTGGAATTAGATTCTAGAATTAGACAATGACACCCAGGTAATAGATAAAAGCGATTATTGCAATGCAATGGGTATTTCTATGCCAAAACGAAAAGAAATGTGATTGGATAGAATGCACTAAATGCAAGCGCTGGTTGCACGAATCGTGCACACGTTTCGAAAACTTCTGCAACGATTGTGAATAATGAGCTTATTTTAATCGTGGTAATTTTTTAAATGTTAACATTTTAAACATTCCTTTTTTTATATTTTCATTATGATTAAAAATATTTTGTTCCTTGAATATTGGGTTTAATTGTAATTATATATATATATACTGGTGCAATATTCCCGAGGACACCTGGGTAATATGGTACTATTTTTTTTTTTTTATAAAGCTCACATTGATTATAAATTATAAAATTTTTTGTTTAGATATTTGCTTTTAGTCTTAGTTTAAGAAATCTACTTTACGCAACACAAAGAAAAAATTTATTTCCTTTTTTTTAAAGTTTGTTGGGCACTTATCTGTAACAATTTCTTTCAGACATTTTTTGGAGAGTTTAAACTTATGTACAATTTATTACTTATTTATGATTACCGCGCTACCGGTTCCGACACATCCGTGTCATTAACGCTCGTTAATGACACGTTAACTAAGCTCAAAAAAATCGGTGCCGTATTCACCCAATTTACCTTAAATACAACAAGGATTGCGTGTAGGAAGAAGGAAACAAACGAATACAACTAATACTAAACAACATTAGTACTCGGCATTTGGTCAAAACGATTTACTATAAATATTTTGTTCATGTTTCTGTTTATTTCAAGTCCCAGAACCGAGCTATCTTCTTCAAACATATAAATAAATCTTTAACTACCATTAAAGTTAAATAAATAATGGCGTCCATGTTAAACACTAATACCGGCCTCCCGTTAACTCAATTTTCCCGGTATTTATCGAACACCACCTCCCTCGCAAGCTATTTCAATTACATCAAGAGATGTCACGCATGTGCCGTGCGACACAGTGACGTCAGGGCAATATTCACAAAGGGGGACTTTAATTAAAGGCAACATTTTCATCGATCCACTTCGGAAACATATGAAATTTTGCAGGAGCCTGCGTTGGCGGTCACGTGCTTAGTACCACCTATTTCAGAAGATTTCATTACCCGACTACCGGAAAATTTCAATGCACTTTGGGTGCATAACGAATAGATATACTTGAATCTTATTAAAATAATAAATATTGTATTAATATTGAAAGGACTGAATGCGATAATCTTATATAATACTAGCTGGTCGTACCCGGCGTTGCACGGGTTAAGGATTAAGTAAAAAATAAGTTTGTGAGGGAAAACAAAGGGTCCGCTGTTCTCTAAAAAACAATGTTTCCATCTAATGTAAATATAAGTTATTGTAACATAACTGTAATATTTAGATATTTGGTATCGCAGACTTTTTTGTAGATATTAATGTCCTCTATAAAACTGTAGTACATTACTTTGCTCTATTGGCAATAATTTCCGCAGCGTACGCAATATAAGGTTTTTTTTTCGTAATTTTTTCACACGTTGGGTTACATTATCGAAGTTTTCATACGGATCCCTAACATTTTTGAAAATGTTCATCAGGGATAATGTAGGATTCTGAATGTGAAAGAATTTTTCAAATCAGTCCAGTAGTTTCGGAGCCTATTCAATTCAAACACACAATCAAATCTTTCCTGTTTATAATATTAGTATAAATATTATGATAATTATTTTTAAAAATCTTCACTCGGAACATATCACCGGTATATATGTTCTGTTTCTAAACTTTGAAAAAATTATTGAAAAATATATAAATTCATCTAAAATTTTAAAAATATATAAACACAAATCCAAGTTCCGTCAATAAAACCATGAATCACTCACGGCTTAGTGGTTTTAATACGTAATAAATATGATATATTTAAATCAACAATAAAATACCCCAAAAATGAGGGTTTAATTAGATATTATAAAAAATACAGAAACAAATTGACGTCACTAATAAAAAAATCTAAAGAGAAATATTTCATAAAAAGGTGGAAGTTTCTAATTTCGACACCAAAAAATTTTGGTCAATAATTCACGAAATAAGTGAAAAAAAATGTTATTAAAAATAAAATAAAAAATATAAAATTTGACAAAAATATTATAAATGTTGAAGAACGCCCAGAAAAATACGCAAATATCTTTAATAATTTTTTCATTAATGTGGGACTAAATTTGGCAAAAAAAAATACCTAAGAACAATTTTTCAGTTTCAATAAATAATCTACAGCTATCGGAATGTGATTAACTCACAACATTCTAATTTACCAACCCAGAAGAAATAAAAAAAATTATTATGAATTTAAAAGGAGGATCATCGCCAGGATACGACAACGTAACAACTGATTTACTAAAACAATCGAGCTCTATTATAAATATTCCAATTGCACATATAATAAACACATGCCTTCGGTGTGGCATCTTCCCTACAATCTATAAACAAACATTAGTTATCCCAATTTATAAGACTGAAGATATTAACAATGTATATAATAAATTTATTGTAATGGGGTGGATGGAAATCAACAAGATACGAAAGAAAGAAATTAAATAAGATTGCCATTCGAGAAGAAATCCAAATCTCAAAAATGTATGATGTACAGTGTACAGGGCATTGAGATGCCGTAGGAAATAATAATGCATTAAAACTGCGCAAATAGTTTTTTAAGATGCCTCTAAAAATCTATATTGGCTTTGAGAGTCAAACAAAATCACTAAAACAATTAAAACTTTTATTTATTCATTAAAAAGTCACTGTACATGAGTTAATTCAAAGTACCTACTGTTCTTAATTTTATAATCACTGAATGTTTTCAGTATATTTCACACAATTATTATTGTACTTTTTCTTAATTCGCACTAATAAACACTGTTTCTATTGCTTTGATCACTTTCTAGTAAATGACGTTCAATATTCGCACGACGAAAAACTTCTCGCCACAGTAGTGAATTATTTTATTTATTATCACAATGCTGGTCGCACTGCGCTCGCTCTTTGCTAACATCGCGTGTGTAAACCGTCACAAATGACTGTTTTGCTGGAATGTCGTACACGTGTCAGGTCGTCAAAAATGACTAACCTCGCGTCGCGTGACGTCCTTGTATTTATAGGTAACACTGCCTTGTAGATTCTCCGAGAAGCTTGTGGTGCTTTCCAAAGATTAAGAGAGACTCGTTCTAGACGTTTCCATTGTGTTGTTGTCAGTACAACTTCTGGTGGCAGTATTTATATAGATTAAGATTAATAAACAATAAATTAAAAGAAATTATTCATTAAAACGAAGCATAGAAAATATGTGTATTTGTGAGTATTGAATACATGAGTATTGCTTATTTTAGACTACCAACTTATGTATATTAATGTATATTTATAATTTCATTAATTTAAGAATTCCCATTATAATAATTTCGTTGTCTGTCTTTCCGTCCGCGTAACTTCGTGTAACGTCCGTAACTTTTTTATAGTAAATTTTTTCTCCAAAAACCTTTTTTTCAACAATTTTTTTAGAAAAAAAAAATGTAAACTTTTAAAAAAAAAATTTTAGATTTTTTTTAAAATAAAATAAATACCTACTTATTAGTAAGGAACCGACATGTAAAAGTACCATCATTTATAACTTGAATATTATCAATTGATTCGGCAGTTACTTAGTGGTAAAACATTTTAATTAAAAAATAAATATATCATTAAACTAACTTTCATAACATGCACACAATTATTTTGAGTTATTATTGTATCACTAATAGTTTTGGGAAGTACAGAATTTCCCGGCACCCCATTAAATTTTAGTAGGATTTGTTGGCAACTTTCCAGTTACGGGATTTACATAAATATGTGTACTAATTTAATTATCATTAGGAGTATTGAAAGCAACAGTTATAAAATACGTCTGCTAAAGACCTGATATCATCAGATAAATATCAGAGGACGGACCTGTTAAAGGATTTAATTACTGATGAGCGTGCGTGAGAATAGGTCTGAAAATGATGTCATCTACATTCGTTTCATATGTTTTTCCTACTATTCTCTTCTCATTTTTACTTTGAACATTACCTAACTCCCTAAAACCTTTTTTAACCCTTTTTCGGTGCTAAGATCAGCTTTACATTATGTTCTTATTTTTTAGTTATTTCTTTTTCTTCTTCTTTTTGTGCCTTGTAAAGTCCCCCCGGCTCGCTTTTGGGAAAACTTACTCGTCCTGCGCTACCCGGAACAAATCCAAAATCTGTCTCTTGTGCTTCTCGTACACGCTTGCCACACAACCACGACACTTGCATACAGTACGCGACACGTTTCCTGAACATCGAAAGATTCTCCAAAAAAGGCGGAGTTTTCCTTCACTAGTTATTGAGGTGCGGCAACCCTTCAAAATCCTTTCAAACACGAAATCTATGGAAACAAGTTGTTTATAAATAACTAACTAACTAAAGATCGCACCGTTTTCGCATAGAACGCTATCTTTCTCTATATTAACACACCACTCTTAATATGCGGGTACTAATTTATTAATAACTACTAGCACAACAAAAAAAAAAGATTTAAAAAGAAGTTACAAATATATTACATAGATATCATAAAAAACAGCTGTTAATTATTTTTGTTTTTATAACGTACATTTTATTTTATTATTCTGTAATATTCGTAAGGTCTTACATACCTTTTTTCTAAATAAAATAATCAGTTTAAGTACTCTCTTCAATGCTAAGAGTATTATGTTAATACACTTTTTCAAATATGCAAATATATATACTCCGTTTTTTTCAATTACAATCCGCGTAGAAAAACTGATTACTTGTCAAAAATAATAATTTATCGCTTTCGCGCCCACATCCGTCTCACTTGACGTACCCGTCACCTTAATGTCGGTCCAATTCATCGCTGAATTTTAAACTGGTATGATATTGATTATGTCACGCGACGTTTTATCGGCTTCCGATTACGGCACATCTCCTCATATCTCCCGCCTCTGCCTCGACTAGACGTAGGTACTTGCCGGAACTTAAGGCTTAATCAAGCTTGCCTCTGAAACAATAAAAATTAAGGCTTAATCGTACTGTCACGGGTCCTGGCAAATGAAAACACTGTAAATTAATTTGCGATTTATTAATTAGTGATTAATAAATTGTTATTGAATCACTAAACACGATTTAAATTATTATTTAAATCACACTGTTGGAACTAATGAGACAGGCGTAGTAAAACTATTTTATTTATTTATCTTCATCTTGTTACATGACATAAGAGATGGAGCCGCTCATCTCACTAGGAAGAACCTGTGAGAACAAAAAATAATAAAAAATACTATATAACTATAAGATTAATTAATTTTTGAGTATATAAATATAAAATGTGGTTAAAAAAACAGTATATATTTTATAATACAAAAGCAATATTGAATGTAAAGTAATATATATAAAAAATCAAATGCATGGATAGTAACAAAATGTATATATAATAGCACGTTAAAAGTATATTTAGATATACACCTATATAAGAAAATTAAATGAATGTATGTGTATATTAAATAGGGATAAGAAATGAAGTTTAATAAGCAATAAATTATGACCTGATTTCAGCAGTTGGGTATTTGTGCAAATGCAGGTGACAATAATGTCTTCCGAATAGTGTTGTGAAAAAAGTTAAGAGTACGGTGTCCACACTGACTATGACAGAATGGACACCAAAGACATTTGGATATCACTTCCATCAGTCTGCACAACACCCTTAACCATTTTTTTAAAAAGTGACAAGAGTGTTTGCACTCTTAATACTTTCGGGAAGAATGTTTATCCAAAAAAAGTGATTTTAGAAAAATTTAAAATGTAATTTAGTCAAATAATTAGAATTAATTAATATTTTCTATTTATATATTAGACATACACCCGTGAAAAATCACGAAATATAATTAAAGCATTATTATATTATAGTATCTTTAAAAGTCTAAAGTATATTTTAGACGAGCCATGGAGAAGCGGTCGTGACTATGTCGTCTAGTTGCCGCATTCTTTCAAGGTTCGAGTCTCTCTACAGCCGTGTAATTTCATTTTTTAGCCGTGAATTTCCAAGAAGTTATGTACTTAGGGATAAACAGACAAAGAAATCATTATTTAGATCCATATATGAATCAACACAACATTTTTGAATTCTTAAGAAAAGTAAATAAAAAACAACATGAACATGACAACTGCACAAAAAGAAAATACTAAATATGATTAGATACCTCTTAGAAAAAAACGAGACAGCAACATTCAATTAAACACAGTGGAATAACGCTGTATAGAAAACTGCCCTGCACATGAGGGATAAATAAATGTGTGATGAGTTTTGAGTTTGTCCTAAATTTTCAGAACACATTACTGGATTTTGTCCCAGGGACATCATTAATCAAGATATATTATAAATGTCTCATACAGACGAAGTTATATTTTTTTATGGGAAATTAGGAATTATTTCTGGCATATTCTAGTGTAACGCTAATAATTCGGAAGAATCTCATTACACATATCAAAAAAATTAAAAATAAAGACAGCAATATCCTTGTAGTGTAAAAAGCGAAAGTAGCAACTAGGTACTTCAGCCAATCAACCCCATGTGATGAGTCACGTGACAAATAGGCCGCTTCATACTAAGGTTAGGATAGGTTGCCATACACGTGGTAATTTGTAACTGTCGTCTCTATATTTGGATGTTTGTCTATTTCAATGGACTCTCTTCGCAATCTAAGTAGGTACGATTTATCTCAACACATCCATGCGGTCCGTATAAAATATCTAGTAAATATATTAAACTACCACAATATAAACCATAAGTTTATTGAAGTTAAACTTCTTTTGGCGCATTTAGGATAAAAAAATATTTTAATTGAAGTTGCGCACGCAGAATGTAGCGGAACATGTAGTGGAAATGCGATACCAGAACTGACGATGCCATATTGAATTCTTGTCAGCTGTCAGATTCGGTTTACATGTGACTTCATGAGTTTTTCGATCGTTTTTTAAGAAAGTTTTTGTTTGCCCAAATTATATTAAATATTCGAGTTTTAAGTTTTTTCATAAAACTCAATAAAATAGTTGACAACCACCATTGTACACTTTTACAACTCAATGCTTTGAGCGTCATTAACCGGTCGTATGCCGCGCAATTTCGCACACGATTGCTGTTTTTTTAGACACTTTTTTGTGATGGTTAGTTATATTCATGTAAAAATCAACAATAATCCCTAAGAAAATGCAGTTTCTGGTTTCTCAATATACAGACTTCAATAATTATTTATATTTCAATAATTACTTGTAAAATAATTATTTATTCATTAATTATGAAAATAAGTAACGAAATTTACTGTCAAAAATGTACGCACATGTTTATCGAATAAAACCATGGAAGCAATAAGACTAAAGATACTGTATTTCAATATTTTCGTTCTAAATATATCAAATACTTAATTTTAACACTTTTTTATTTAAAAATAAGACTTTTTAACAGATAAATAACACAATTAATGCGCGGTTCGAAGACGACTTTTGAAATAATTTTTTGTCCAGTTTGCGCGGCAAATGAGGTTACTTGACAAATAGAACTCGTTCATTCATTCAAAAACTTGAGATACAACAAAGAATAAGCTTTAAAAATCCATAAACGCAGGTAAAATTGTCCGAATTCGCATACGTGTCTATTGAGTGCAGATCTGCGCTCTGCCACCCGACCGGTTATTATATAATTTTGTCAATATTTTATGCATGTCAAAGAAGTATAGCTTCTAACGCGCGTACATAAATACAGGCACCCATTTTTTTATAATGACGCAGTGTACCATTTGCTCTTCCATTGTTGTCCAGTTATGCATGATGCCCATAGAATGCTATCAACGTTCACACAATGCCCACAAAATCTAATCTAAATTCACACATGGGGGTGGTAGACACGGTATCTAGGCCCACGGTTGACAATCGCTTCAAATCATTCAGTGTTCCGGACCATTACCGACAGAGACGATAAATCACACGAGCCGTAATAGAGCGACCCGACACCGCTGTCTATGGTCTGTCTTCCTGGTGAAAAACCGCGTCCTGGGTGTCGATTGTTGTCTATGGAGGAGGCGTTTGCCGTCTGGCCGCTCGACCGGATGTAACCGCTTCAGAGAGGTGGGAATCCGGCCGAGCGGGAAACATGAATCCCGCCGTTCTTAACCCTTATATGATATCAAAGTTGCCAGGTAAAAGAAAAATCGGACAGGCTTTACAGTGTAGAATGAGAAAATTAGATTGTGTGTTTATTTATATTTACCAGCAGCGTGCGGTGCTTACAAGCAGAAACGATGCATTACTAAATATTATTATTCCTATTGAGGTGATTCTAATTGGAACTGATATTTTAATTTCGCAAAGAATATTTTGTACTTCAAGGTATCCGTTTATAATTTTATATAGTTTCATTAAATCAGCGATTATTCTTCTATAAGATAAAGACAGGTAATGAAAATGAGTTATTATACCTCGGTATGATTCAAATTAAATGCCGATAACTTCTCTATTAACAAATAATCTAGTAATTATTTTTTTGGATGGATTCATCATTATTTTAATTTATTTATCATAGCGTAGTGCCCATATCGGCGATGCGTATTCTAACTTACTGCGAATTAAATAAAATTATAACGTTATTTCTATCTGAGTTAAAGTGCTTTGAAAGGGTGAATATTAATTAAATTTGATTTTTTTCTTGTATTGACGATGAGTTAGAGGTATATGATTATTTGTACATTTAGATACTATTGAATTTTCTATCCGAAAAAATAAATGACAACACGATTTACAAGTGCTCTAAAAATCATTCGATAAAATTCGTGAATAGAGTTTTTCACACACACGTTATATATTTCATCGTCTCATATTATGATCACACTCTTCATCTAATATGTAATATGATTAATGTAATGTATAGAGTTTCATGACCTTTAAGATAATACATTTAGTTATACAGGGTTATTTGGAAAAAAATAATAACGTCGCAGGACTATATTCTTGTTTAAATTATGAGTCGTATATTTTCAATATTTCTGATTTAAAACGTTTGTTAAACATTGGACTATCATTACAGTAACTTGTATCAAATTTGATAAATTCATTCCCTCTAATGCAAGTCAAATAAGTAATAAAAACCTTCGAATTCCAATTGGAAAACATTCCTATTGGAATTTCTGCAGGGTTTTTATCATTTTATTTGATTTGTATTGAAATAAATGAATTTTTCGTAATCGGTATAAGTTACTGTAATGATAGTTTAACGTTTTGTAAAAAATAAATCAGAAATATTGATAATAATGATTTGATATTGCACAATTCCATAATTATTTATATTATTAGGTCATGGCTGCTTGAATATTTTCGACTCATAATCAAGGCAGGAATATAGTCCTGTGATGTTTTTATGTTTTCCAAATAACCCTGTATATTATTATAGAGACCTACAGTGATTCTTCGGAATGTTGAATTGTAACCAACCACCCCCCCACGGCAGGTCAAAAATAAAATATTATTTGAATAAACTCTGTCTTCTCAGATGTACATTCGAGATGATTTTTCTTTTCAGCCACATCCGACAACCGGAAATTAAAATTTCCCTTAAAAAATCTAAGTAAATGTTGATCTTTTTCACATATTCTGTAAAATTTATATTATTTGTCGGGTACCAGTTTTTGCATGGGATTTCAGCACGAAATGTGCTGCAAGCAAAAAAATAATGGAATAAAAATGGATCATGGATAGATAAAAAAAAAGTGTTATATTTTTATTGTAAAGAAAAATATTTACTTTAAAACACAAATAATATAACGTAACAATGTCTATCAATAATTTAACAATGTTCGTCATTAACTCACGTCATTAATTAACGCCAAAACAGTAGATGGTGCTGCTTTCACAGCCTTAACTCGCGGCCGATATGACGCTATCAAAAATAACGCCATCGAATTGCGCTGTTATAACACTAACGCAAACATAGATACAACAATTACTTGATAATTTACAGTTAATTTAATTTTAAAATAATAGTATTGTTTCATTACTGGCGTTGAGATATATAAATTTGATTTATTTATAATATCATAGTAACAAAGGTGAATTTTATATATTTAATGCCACTATTAAACAATATAACCCGATATTTTATATTTTAACGTTCTACTTTCACATTTTTTGTACCTATATTACCTACCTCTTATCTGCCAAAATTCCTCGAACTCCAATGACATAATACCCAAACTTTCTTACCTACTATAGGGTACATCTACAAAAATATTTCAAGTTTGACTGTCGCTGGCTCCTCTATAATACCCTACATATATTTAAATATTATAATTTCGTTGTCTGTCTAACTTCCTGGAATTCGTGGCTAAAAAACGAAATTACACGACTGAGAAAGACTCGAACCTCGGACGCACGGACGGCAGCGTGGCAACTAAACGATTAATTTACGCCTAAAGGGCGTTAAATAAATTAATAAATAAAAAAATAAAAATCCTAGGGAAGCAGATATTTTTTGTGGTATTCCCTACACGGTCGACGTCAATCGAATGACATCAAATCGTTTTGTGAGTTGCCTCGAGTGTGAAATTATCTGCCAGCATTTGTGGTTCCTTCACCCTGACCGCTTTAGTTTTGGAGGCTGGGATGGACCAGCCCCTCCCGCTGTCCACCCCTATCATCTATATATTATCCGCACGACCTTCGGCCCGCAATTGTCACAGAGACCGCCCTTATGTGGCGGTCTTCGTGCGGGGTAGATTATATTTTATTATTTTGTCAAAGAGCTGTATCGGAGAGGGTGGCACAGAAGGGGATAAAATTGTAAGATAGGGGATGTACCTCGGTTATTCATGTCATTGGTTACTAAAATATATTACTAAACAAGCTTCTAAACAAGAGTCAATTCAATAATGGCCAGAAAACATTTTTGGAACAAATATTTTTTGGAATATGTTTCTGGGTTTGAACAGTGTTAGCACTTTCCCATATATTTTTTTTTTTTATATTTTGATTTTCGTCTATACTTCGCGATTTTTGATTTTTAATTTGTTAGTATAATATTACATTGTATTCTGACGAAAGGGCCATTATCCCTGAAATATAATAATTATTTTAATATGTCACTACAAAATCATTTTGCTCTTTTTGAAGAAATGATATAAATATGTATTATAATAATTTCGTTATCTGTCTATCCGTCCGTCCGTCTGTCTGTCTGTCCCCGTAACTTCGTGTTACGTCCGTTGTTTCTTTATAGTAAATTATTTTTTCTAGAAATTTTTTTTGGAAAAAAAAAAATTTTTCGTAAAAATTGTTTTTTAAGAATTTTTTTTTTTTAAATAAATAAATGATTATTCCTTACTTACCGACATGTAAAAGTACCGTCATTTTTGACAGGTTTCAGCTAGTATATTAAATAAAATAAAAAGTGTCATCTTTAAAAACATATGTGATAAATAATTCTAAATAAATGTAATATAAATGCAAATTATATATGTTACAATAAATGTTACACCCATTTTTAGTTCAAATCAAAATAAAATCATTTTGTACCAGCGCTTCAGTTATGCTCGAGTCTATTAGCGTTTCGGACTTCTTTGTGTCATGTTAAACCGTTGTAGAGATTAAGTGCTTAGAGATTTTGTTTACGGATATGACGTAGTTTTTACAAAGGAATTCAAATATTTGAAGTATTCGTATGCATGGCTAATAATAATCCATCTCGAGGCCGAACATGTAAGCGAAATTCAGCGGCGATGAGAGAATCACATTTTGTAAATGGGAAGGTACCAAATAAAATAGTTTCATGAACTGGAATTGTTTTAAAAATTCAAAAGCCTTAATTTAAAAAAGTCCGAGCCACCCTACCTATCTGTTAACTGACTAACCATCACGCCATATCTTTGTAGGAGTAGTCAGAGAGGATAGAAAGCCATCCTGCTTCCCCGGGATACCACTTTCGTCTCGTATTGAACAAATAATAATAATGTAACGAGATGCATTACAAGTATTAAAATAAATATCAATGATTTTACAGCACTCTGCACCATTTGAACTAGGATTAGAAGACGATAGAAGTTTCTGGAATGAACCGCACCAATTTCATAAGGACGAGGCAGTTGTCGAACTTTTGAAAAGATATTGATTTATCTATAAAACCGGCGGCCGACAGCTACGCAGTTTAGATTCTTTTGACATTTCTATATGTGAGATATCAGCCGCGGGACGACGGCCGGTGTGTCTAGTCGCGATTTAATCGTAGCGACAGATATTTAGCGAAATACCTTAGTGGCATTTTAAATAAATGCGACTACTACATACGATAATTAAACCGAGTTTCTAGCAAGTGATAAATACAGTGTTGCCCAGCGTTTATAAAGAGTTTAAGGACGAGAGCCGAAGTCTGGAGCCTGGAGCCTGGAGCTGGCAGCAGAGGAACGAAAGTAGATTGAATGCAGTGGAGATGAGATCCCTCAGACGTGTGTGTTGCAAATCAATTAATGATAGAGTAAAGAATGCAAATATTAGTAATGAATGTAAAGCTGATCTTAGCATAATTAATAGAATTAAAAAAGGGTCTCTCAGATGGTTTGGGCATATTGAGCGAATGAATGAGGAAAGAATGGTAAGAAAGATATATAATGCAAGTGTTGATGGCGCCAGAAAGAGAGGGCGACCGCGGAAGATGTGGCATGACCAGATCAACGAGATACTGGAAGATGGTCCCGTTAGAAGCCTCAACAACCGGCGAGCTGGCATGCGAAGATGTATGAATGTGGATGAGGCGAGAGTTGTATGTCAGGACAGAAGAGTGTGGCGCTCTATCCTCTCTGCCTACCCACACGGGGAAACGGCGTGATGGTAAGTAAGTAAGTAAGTAAGTAAAGACGAGTGATAAATTGCGGAATATTGTGATTTAGAGAATAGTGTTAAATTTCATTCGCTAATTTAATAAAATAATTAATCACTAAATCGCTAATTCATTTCTAGTGTTTTATATGTTTCTCGCAGCCAATAATCGAGTCTCAGCACATTCCAATTAAGAAAAATAATAAGAGGACTTGCTTTGGTGCAACCTGTATATAAATAATCCTGCCTAATGAACTCGTATCCAAAATACAGTACAACATTTGTGACAAAAAGTGACACGTGTGTTTATTTTGAGATCACAGACGCCATCCACCTTCGCCCCGACAGCCCACCTGGAGTATTTTCAATTAGCAGATCGTATCTCGCGTCCGCCCGCCTCCGTGCCATTTATCCCGACAGTAAACCGGGAGAACCTTCCAGAATAGCCGAGCGGCAAAGCCGAATGTGGGCCTTTAACCTTTGCCGGCACAATGGCGGCCTCCCGTGGCCGCCTCGGGGCGTGTGCTATCGCAGAGATCATTTGATTAAAGTCTTTGAGCGTGTCTAGGTTTTTATTTTTCGTTGTGTTTTTGTTCGAGAGCGGTTCAAAGGGGTTGCAAAAAGAATACTAATGCGGTCGCGGTGTTTACCTGTTTTGATATAAACGTTCCGCGTAGGGAACGGGTAGTTTGATTAGTTTGATATCAGTGGCGTGCAGCGCATACATGCAAAAAAGCTGTGCATTAGTAAAGATTCTGAGAAACAAATATTAATCAAATAATCCTTATCTTAAGAAAAAGTTGATCTAAAATTCTAGCCGTAATTCGTCCTACGGCTAGAAGTTTTATTTCTGACGTTTCCATTTAACGTGACGTATCTGTTTTTTTCGATTTAAAATTCTAGCCGTAATGCGTCCTACGGCTAGAAGTTTTATTTCCGACTTTTCTGTGCTTAACTTCATGTCAATTCTTCATTTATTTCGCCAACCAATTTGTTCCACAGATATAGTCAAGTCGAGAAAAAAAACGTGTATTTTTAATGCTGCGAGTTTTGTGTAATAGCGTCCTTCTTCGAAAGGTCCTATGCCAGGCGCATGTCATGCAGAAATGTTATTTTTTACAAATTTCACCCAAAACTTTCGGTGTACATTTTATGTCTTTTCTATGGTAAATGTAAATACGAATACGACAAATACAATCTGTCATTTGTCATATAATGATATCATAAAATGTTTGATATATTTTTGTGAAAAGAAACGTATATCTGAAATTAGTATTGTTCCCGATTTAATTATATATAAATCGTCTTCGAAATATATTGAAATTTTTCGCCGTATTAGGTATACCTATATAAAATATTTATTTATTTACTAAATGAGCCCTTGCCCGGAATAACGTTGTATCCAACACAAATGACAATTTTGAGTTATTGATGGAGTTATGTTAGATATGTTATTATGCATCGTTTAAGGTAAATAATATGTCAAGGAAAAAATATTTAGGCTTCTGGCTGCATTTTAAAGTTATTGGTTTGTGGAATAACGTTGTATAGTGTTTCTCAAAATGGCGTCGCCGAGCGTCAATATCGTGGAGCGTGGTTTAATTCACATGAATAAATGGAGAAAACGAACATCTAATGTTTTAAATTGGAAAGATATCAAAGCCAATAAGTTGAAGGATGCAGGAAAGGAGTTTTTATCCAGTAAAAATATTATCAAACCTGCAATTGACCCGCCAGAACATGTTTGTGGAATAACGTTGTATACGATTTGGCAGTTCTGATTGATATTGTGATTTTATATGTGACAATATTATTTTGTCGAACGTTAACCGATTTTACTCAATTGATTTATCCATATTGATATTTGAAATGCTTTTTGATAATAATGCTGGCTTTATAGTGCTCTTTATATCGTAACTTAATATAACACCGATACAAAAAGTTTATTTAATTCCTCATTCTTTTTCGCAGGATCGAGTTTGTGCCAAAATGTTTGAATCCGGGATGTTTTCTCCATTTAAATATCAAGATAAATATTTAATCAGTATTCAGGTTACTGAATTACAATGAAAAAAGTAATCATCTCGTCTTGTGTATTAAGAAATTGAATGTCCGACGCCATATTCAGCAAACAGACGGAGATATGTAATAGTATGTACGAGAGACTTATCGTTCCGTAAAAGCTCTTTACCTACTAATGATCTCATCACAATCAGAGCTCAAACCTTCCACAAAGAATTAGAATCATGGACCTCCTATAGCTTTCTACCAACTATTTGTGGAAGGAGGGCAAGATTGGCTACCGTTTGGAAAAAAATCATGCAGTTAGGGAGCCTGGAACTAACTTCAATGTATTCCAATCTACTGCCAATAAGACTGTTAAGCTCAAGAACCTCGATGACATTTGTGAATTCATGTTAGATGAGCACATGCTGCTTTTAAAAGGCATTATCAAGTAAAGCAGAATAAAAAAATCCATTTTGCGGAATAACGTTGTTTGTGAAAATTTCATATACAACGTTTTTCCACTGATTCAGCATGTTTTTTTACAATAGATTCAAATTTAATTGCCTTTTCCCCCCATTTTATATTGAGATTAGTTAATAATTATATGTTTGTTATATTTAAAATATAAAATGTTATAAATTGTAACTGGTTTCGTTTTTTCAATTTTTCTCGGAATGAGAGTATTGTTGGATACAACGTTATTCCGGGCAAGGGCTCAAATATTGTTTACAATACTTCTTTTATAGTGCAGATATTTTTGTGGGTTGAAGCTACTCAAAAGAGTTCATTATATAGGTATAGTTAAAAAAAAAAAAATATATATATATATATACCCTTATAGGTATATGCGTATATATATTTTTTTAATATAGGTATATAGTCGTTCACAGCATAACCTAAGTTTATACCCACTGCACGCCACTGTTTGATATGTTTCTGTGATATGGCGCCACTATTAATTTGGTGACGTCACGACCTGCGTGCTGTATGCTGCAAGAATGTCCCTTTCGGGTCCGAACCGAACTGAAATTAAAAATGATGTGTCTAGTGTGTCTAATTTGTTAATTCATTTTTTGTATACATGTTAACACAGTGGCAGGCTTGTTGCGAGTTGGCGATTTCTTCCAATCAACCACGTAATCCCCGATTTTTCGCTGTCCGTCCGTAACTTCCTAGAATCCAATTTTTAAAATGCTATTAAATAAAATGAAAACATTGACACTATGGTTTAATAGTAAAATACTCTGAATTAGATTTGTTTTTCAATATTTCAATTTAATGAAAATTAATACTAATAAGTGGCATACATTACTATATTGCATATGTATGTCATCGGTACTAATTAATCATTAATCAAAATATATAATTTTCTTTACAACAGTGTCCGTCACTAACGCTACCAGATGGCACAAATAATGATTAGGTGTAAGAAATGAGGTACGAAAAAGAATTATAATCCTGTACGTAACAATTGCCATCACTAACGCTACTAGATGGCTCAAATAATAATGACATTCGTTCGCCACAATGGTAATACATATAAAGAGCTGTACAATTTGATGTAAATGAGATAGAGGCAACATTATTCTTGGTAATAAGTATGTTCAAACACTTACACACACTAAAAAATGACGGGAATTTCAAATTGCTGTCTCAGCTGCTTTCTGCGCTGATGATTTGATCCATATCTTTGGTCGATATGTTCATAACAAAGAGAAAATTACGGCAGTATCAAATCTTAAAAATAATATTCTATTCGTATGTTATTTAATAATGTTAATTGGTCAATATTTATTAAATAGATCCCCTCTAATTCAATTAAAAGTTTAAAACTAAAAAACAAGTGTTTTTATTTCAATTTGTGTGCAATTTTGACAGCCCTGACTTATTGCAACTAATTAACGTCTATGTATATTCTCTTTCCATTTAAGAAAGACAATCGAGTTAGTATGTGTAAGCCGTGCGTACGAGTCACATTGTTTCGTTGTGTTGGTGTTTATACCCGAAAACACCTACACAATGAAACAATTTACGTTGTACGCACGGCTTACACATACGAACTAGATTACCTTTCTTAAATGGAAAGAGGTCTACTTCCTAAAAAAACCAGAACAGTAGTTATTTTAATATGGTATTTTTTTAAGTACTGGCCTAATATTGTAACAATAATGCGATGGACTCTCAAAGGAACCCTCCAATGTAGGTATGTTCTAAGAAAACAGTTACAGGATTTTGTCCCCAGAGGGATGATTAATTAATTAAGACAAATTATAAAAGTCTCACGGAGACGAATCTTTGAATTTGAGGAACTTGTGTGGAAATCTTTTTATACGATGACCCAAGGCTTATAACCTGTATGGGCTGGCTTAAGTGATCACTCTCCACAATGAAACGTTCACCAATTTCATCGTAAGTATATCCACACACTATCAAAATTTGAAAGTTCATATATAAATCTGAGAATCTTTTGTTAATTTCAATGGACTATTCTAGAGACATCTGTAGTCTTTTCTCGTGAAGTACTTACTATACATAGATTTTTGCAGCTAGTAATGATAACATACGTTTCTTATATTCATAGCTTCGTCTCTGTGAGACTTCTATAATTTGTCTCAATGAACCCTCCAATATTCAGAATCCAAAATCTAGACAATGCAATGCAAAATTGATATGAGTAATGCTACCTTGCCCAAGAAGGCTCTCATTAAAAAGCCTTTTTATAAATAGCAGGATGAAGCCATTAATCATGCTAATCGTAACATTTATACATTTCTTGATACTTGCTTAGACATATTTCTCCATAATGTTTCTCTAAACGGTACTCTGTTCCGTAAATAAATAAATAAAATAATTAATTAATTTACGACGAACGTGTCTTTGAAACACTCAAGCGTGTAATGAGTTCGCGAAACTTTACCGAACGTAAAAACGGGTACCTTTGCCTCTAAAATTATACTCCTTAGCCTCGTGAACATAGCAATTTTCTATTTCAGTTCACCTTAGCTAAATATTGCCGTTTAAATGCAAATATTCTATTCCGAGCCAATTTTAGTGGTAAAAGCCGCTTGAATCCTAAATCTGAAACCTAAATCGGATTGAAATCGCTTGAAACGGTAAGGGAAATAATTATATTTACATACCAATGGAGCTATTCTTACGCGAACCGGGATCATTTTTTTTATATTTACACATTGGATCAGAAACAGCGTGTTTATTTTATTTTTAAAGCATCATATTTTGGCGCATTTAGGGTAAATATTTTAGCAACGGAAGTTGCGCACGCACGCGTCCATTGTAGCGGAAATGCGTGTAGCGGAAAGCAGCGTGCAGCTGAAATGCGAGACCACGAAATGCTCGCGCGTCCATTAACTGTCAAAAATTTATTTACTTGAAATTAGTGTTCCAGTTATATAAATAACGTATTGTTAACCATTTTGAATTGAGTATTTTTATTTTATTTTATTTGAGACACCAACAATGGGTAGGTACATGACACACAGATAATAACACATTATAAATCGAGACTGCCCATTATCCCAATTACAAGTGTCTTCAGCATGCTATAGCAACGTGAATATGTATATTATACAGGGTGTACCAGAGCTAGTAGTAGAAATTTGTCCGGGAGATTTCTGACTATGTTATGAGTCTAAAATGTTCAAGCAACATTATGGAGATATGCCATATCAAAGTTGGCATGTTTTTTTCAATATTTCTGACTTATTTTTTGTAAAAAGTTGAACTATCTTTAGTAGAAGTATCATAGTTTAGTAGAATCTTCTCCTGTGTTCTATCGACTTTCAGACTGATCCAAAACGTAAACACTGGAAATCGTCCACTATTCTCAGTTTTTCTCGATTTAAGAATTTTTTGAATATATTTTTTTATAAATTAAGGTTCTATGAAACCATTGAGTAGATGAAAATACCTAAATGTTAATTCTATAGATAAAAGTTAATTATATTAAATATGTAAGTGTCTAATGATGTGTTTCAAAGGACATGTTTCTGCTAACATTTACATACCCACTTTTACTCCTTTTTAAAAAATCAATGATATTTTTAAATTAATTTTGTGCGGAGTGAAACATTATCAAAAAGGTTTACGTCTGGTTAACAATGTCGCTTTTAATTTCGGAGAGTCCCTATATTCTTAAATTTCTTTTCGTAAATTTGAAATTATTTTCATATTTACAAAAAGGTTTTTCAAAAAGATGCGAAAATACAAGTATATCTCAAGTCTTATTAAAACGGTGCGATAATTAAAAACAATTCATAATAAAGGACAAAGATTAAAAAAAAAGTATATAAGTAAAAAGAAGTACTTAATTAAATTTTAAACATTGTAATATAGACAAGAGTATCGCATGTAGGCGTTATTACAGATGGATATTACTAATAGAGTCTACAGGTATTTAATATTAATATTAAATTGTGAGCCTTAGATTAAAAACTAATATATTCATATCTGGGATGTTTGTAAAGACGAAAGATGAATTAATATTTTCTCTTGCTAGATGTCTAAATATTATTCTGAATATTAGATTCTTTAAATGTTATTTATAAGTTTAATACAAGACAAGTGAAAATATCCTACAGACGCCGTTGCTAACGGCATTCTATTTTATAATTACGTCATTTATTGGCATATTTCATAACTTGGAATTTTTATTTTTCAATAATAATTACGGTGTTTTTATTAAAACTATCTTTTATTTAGTGTAAAGCCTCAAAATACGGGAATAAATAGAATATACTATTTTAAATCATCTCTTTATATAAATAAAAAGCGTTTTAAAATCAACAAAAAACGTAAAAATTTCTTGCAAATTTAAAACAATACAACTTTTTTTATATTGAATATTTCTTAATTTACTTTGTACAGATTTTAGATAATTTATATGTATAAAGTATACTTTATACGTATAAATATATTATGCGTACATTCATTAAAACTTTGCGCCACCTAGAACACTAGAAGCGATTTTTTGGTCGCGGCCTGTCGATTAATGGTTATATTTTCTTAATTATTGTAAATAATGTTCAGTTTATTACTTTTATGGTGAACAAAGTTTCTATCTAAGTTATTGCCCTAAAAAAATGCAGTCTAGAATATACATTCTGATATAAATGAATAATAAAAACCCACATTTTCGTAAAAAAAATGCCGAAATATCCAGTGAATGTCCAGCCTTAATAAAAAAATAAAGATAATATTAAATAACAAAGATAAGACTGATATTTTAAAAAAATTGGAGGTGTATAAATTAAGAATGTTCTTAGGTTTTCGGAATCTTCTGATGAATCATCAGCCCTGATGTTGGACCCAGCAATGAAATCCGAAACGTTGACCAGAAATTCGTTTTCGAAGTCGAAAAAAGAAAAAACTAGAAAAAAACGTCTTAAAAACACGGAATCATACCCCAGAAGACACAAACTAAAAGTTAATTAATTAATTTTTAATTTGTATGTTAAATTTGTAAACATTTTGATTTTATAATTAAGGAGCACTTAAAATGTTTGGATAAGCAACAACATCTTTTGGAAACAAACCATTCTTTTAATATTAAAAAAGGTTTCATAAATTAAAAACACACCAATATATATAATAATAATAATAACAGTGAGATAAATTAAAAAATTTATAAATAGGTATAAATATCAAATTGAATATTGTAAATAACCAAAACCATTTGATTACACATTAGTTCCTTGTTAGATATTCAACTTTTTTATATTTATTTTTTGTTTTTATCTTGATTACCTGATCCTGGTGGGACTCTTAGCCCCGAAAAATGTGGTTTTATATAAGGTGCAATATACATTGATTTTATACAAAGAGTTTTCTTTTTATTAATCTCGTAATTAACTCGTCAAAAATGGCGGTACTTTTATATGTCGGTTCCTAAAGAATAAGTATTTACTTATTTATAGCTGACACACGTGAAATAGTAAAAACAACTTTTATCAAAATATTTTAACTTTTTTTTATATTTCCCCTGCCGGCAGTTAATAAAGATAGGTGATATTTTAAACCCCGGCGATAGTGCAACACGAATTGATTCGCGTCTTTGCTAAGCCCTGGTATATATATCAACAGTATCTTTTTGGCGGTCCACAGAGAGGCGGTAGGAGCATGCGTTAGGCGGCCGATTCGGGTTTACTGTCCCGGGGCTCAAGCGTCATCTCCGGCCGTTTAATTTGTTTTTTAGTCGTGAATCGGAACGAAATTACGAACGTTTCACGAAGTTACGGACGGACAGACAGACAGAGAGACAGACAGACGGACAAACAATTATTATGTTTGACAAAATAATCATAAACAACATTAATCAAAGTACCTACCTGAGTAGCTTGTTGATGTAGTGTCATAATTTGGTATTCGCATCTGTATTAAAAGAAAATAAAAAAGGGTGTCAGAATTGTTACAATTGTCATTGTTAATTTTTTTATCAATTTTATTTCGCATTTTTTTCATTTAATTTAATAATTAAATTTAATGCGTTTTTCATTTTCGGAATTCATTTGCGTTAGTAGAATTCATATAAAATGATTAATAAAACCTTGAAAGTTTCGGTTTAAATTTGTAAAATAAAAAAAACAGGCATATTTATCTGTGTATGCTTTTGATGTCCCTAAATAGGAACATGAAAAACACCCCCTGAAGTCGAACCTCCGTGATATATATTCGGTTCAGGGAAACCTGGTCGAGAGGAAATCTAGACACGGCCAGCGAGAAAGCAGTCAATTTATATACTTTATGGTCAACATTCAGACGTGCTCATCCGATATCCATAGACAAAATAGCCAAATATAGTCACAAAATGTAATAGAAAATTTTGTGGGGAATTGTTATTTATAAATAAAAAATATTTACGTAACGCACTTAAATATTTATGTACTAGTTGTGACCCGTCAAAAATGACGGTACTTTTACATGCCGGTTCCTAAACAATAAGTATTTACTTATTTATAGGCGACACCCATGAAATAATAGTAATATTAACGATTGTGCTGAGCGGAACATAAAATGTTCGCGTCTTTGCAAAGCCCTAGTTTATATTTATAGTAACTTTTGGCGATCCACGGAGAGGCGGCAGTAAGGCGGCTGGGTCAGGTTTTCTGGACCGGGGTTCAAGCCCCATCTCCAGCCGTTTAATTTGTTGTTGAATTCGAACTAAATTACAGACACAAAGTTACTGACGGACATACAATGAAATTATTATGTTTGATATTCGCATAAATATAAGCTAAATAAGTTATACTTTTACTTTTATTTCCGAAAAATTTAAAGACTTCGAAAGTCCGGCGGTCTTAAGGATGGCCTGTCGGCCTTTTTATTGCCCTCATGTACCATTGGAAGGCTGCATTCATTCAACGATTATCCGTCCTTGACGTAGCCTGATCATTTGTACATGCTTACATATATTACAAAGTTTGATATAAAAAAAATTATAATGTCTTGAATTTTTCAAATCCATCTAACAGAACTCGAGTTGTGATAAAATGAGGTGACGTCTTCTTGTCACTCAAAGTATAAAAGCAAGGACAACAATTTCCAAAAAAAAAAAAAATTTTTTTTGAATGCAGTCACCGAGGATTACTAATTTAAAATTAATTTAATTCTAGATTTTATGTATCTATCCCTTCTAAAATCATGTTTTCTTTAAATTTTTAGGTAAAGGTTTCACATAAAACGTCGATTTAAGTACATTATAAATTAGTCATCCTCGATTTTTTTTTTTTTTTAGATGTCGCTGCCTTTGTTTTTATACCCCATATATATGAGTCAAAAATATTAGATTAGGTAAGAGTAGATTCAGTAAAAACCTCGTATCTTCAGAGGTAAAACTCACTACGTGTCATTGAAGTAGTTTTGGAATAAGTTTTGCGGTTTACACATTCAACATGTGACATTAAAATTATTGAAAATATCATAATCATGAATTTTACCACTAATCATGATTTTTAACTGGAATAGAGATGGAAAAAATATGAAGGTTTGTATTCAAAACTCGTTTTGGCCCAATATTGCGGTTAGTGAGTCTAAAGGGACGATAGTTTTGAGTTATCTATCAAATCGTAAAATGCCGTCTAATTGGCTGACGCTCATTTTCCCGATTACCCAGTCCTATTACTCTATTAAAAAACTTAATTTTATGCTTTATCTATGGGTACAGGGTTACTAAAAAAATGTCTTTGAAAAAACATGTTTAAAGCCTTTAAACTTTTAACGATGCTTCCAGTTTCTTAATTAAATACCCGATTTTTTTTATACTTCTATATCATATCATTAAAAGTTTAGCTTTGAATTTTTTCCAAAGTTAAAAGGTTTACATGCACTGAAAATTATTTGCGTGTAATAAAAATAAGACTTCTCTTTTCTACAGTAATTACTTCAAATCAGTATTAAAATGTTTATACACAAATTTTATTAACAGGATTTGCGAGGCTTTTCAGAAAATGTTTAAATTTTCCCTTCTCTTGCCACATATTATATATATGTATGTAAATAATACATTGTGTTAGGTTATTTTTTTTACTCCATTCTATGGGCCGCATGGGCCTAGTTTCTGATATTTTTACAATTACACCCGCGTTTATTTACAATGGTACAAAGTAAGTAAGATACTTTCATGTCGACTACGGTTTCGATACCAATGAACTGTTTTTGCACATCATTTCGATTCAATGGCTCGATGGCGTTGCTGTTGGTGACATATCACCTCAAATATAATATATATGAGAATTTACTGCAATTCGATGTGGAAACAAGAGATTTAATTTGTTATTTTTGGGAATTCACGGTAAGTATAAAGAAAATAGCTTTTAATCAAAGATAAATTATAGAAGTCTCAAAGAGACAAAGCTAATTTATACCTGTATAAGAAAAGTGGATGGAAGTCTCTTATACGATACTGGGCTTACAATCTGTATGAGCTGGCTAAAGTGATCACTCTATACAATGCAACGTTCACCAATTCCATCGTAAGAACTTCCACTATCACTATCAATTTTTTAAGGTTATATTTATATATTCGAATCAAAATTCTTTTATATATTTCTGTTATCTCTGCTAGAGACATCTTGATTTTTTTTCTCATTAATAAGTTAGTATACATAGCTTTCGCAACTGGTAATGACACCTCTATTTTTTTAAATATGAAGGTATCATTATTAGTGTTCTTAGAATATACTTTCATTTTTAAATATTGTTTAAAAATACTTTCGAATTTCATTTTACAAATATATTTGTAATTTGCATTACTGTGTCCTTATGTAAAAGATGTTCAAAGTCTTCTTAACTAGACCGAGGTCTGCGCTATTGGAGACAGGCTCATCCGTATATCAACAGTGGAATCAGAACAATAACAATTCTTTCTAAATTTATATATATATTTTTATATAAAAAACTAACTCATAAAAACCAAATTTTCATTGTACTCCCTTTCTCATTTACTAGTTGAAAAAGGTTTCGCGCTTACCCCAAGCATCGGGCTTGAGTCGGGCGATGCTACGAAAACCGTTAAAATTTTGAAAAATCTTAAATACTATAATAATTATAAAAAATTAAACGAAAAATTATTAGATCATTTTTATCGTCGCCACGAATCTGCTTGGATGCAAAGGTCAGCTCGATTGGATAACGGGAAAAGGGTTAAAAATCGTTCCAAAGTTTTTTTGACAGACAAGCCGACAAGCAGATGCTACGAGTTAAAAGAAAGGGAATAAAATTATGAAATGTTCAGATCTATATGATCTATAAAACGAAATAACCCCCTTTTTAAATTATTGAAATACAAAAAAATGAAATGGCTAACAAAAATTCAGCATTTTGAATTTTTGCTGTAATATTTTAATCCTACAATAAACATCACAATAGCTTTTAACCTCACAATGAATGAGCAATAACACTGTAAGCATATATAATATGTAAACAATAATACTATCGCTTCAAATAGATGACAGCTGATTTTAGAGGAAACCAAGTATCTAAGGACGGTTAAATATTTTGTTTCATTTGAATGAAATAAGCGTACTTGATTACCCCAGTGTTGATTGAACTGATTTATTATCGCATATATGATTGAATCTATTTATTAACCCAAACATGACTAAAGTGATCAATTATCCCAGACATGACTGATAAATTATCGCATACATGATTGAATTGATTAATTAACCCAGACATGACTGGACTGATTAATTATTCCAGACATGACATAGAGAAATGGAAGAATGCAGAACCGCGTTAGCACCTAATTAATATATTAAACACCCTACCTAATCTTTCCATTAAGCTCTGAAACCTATCATAAACCGAAAAGTTTACAACGGCCCACGGAAATACTCAGCTTGAAAATAGTAGAAAGAGATGGCAACATAAATACGACGTTAGATTAGACACGCAAGCATCAACGTAGATGGAACATTTTATTATGTAAAGCTAGACAAACCGAAGGTCTTAAATCAAATATATTTTTTCATTTTTAACACGGTGGACAACGATATCCGAGAGCCCAAATAATATCGTTGGTGAACAATCCTTGACTCACTGGTTATTTATTGTTTTTGTATTTAATTTGTAGAACTCCATGCATATTTTAATAAAAATTAAGATTAATCAAATTTTAATAAATATTATTAAAAAGTTCGCGAGTTTGCTTAAAAGGTTATTTAAATGTAATACCTGTTTCCACTACCTTAAATGTTTGAAAATGCTTTAGACAGCCAAAACAGCTATTATACTAGGTGTCTCATAGTTAGGAGCAAAAACGTTGGGGGAGTATTGCTCATTAAATTTTAGATAGAAAATGTTCTTTGTACTTTGGGAGAAATGTCGACAGTTACGGAAATAAGCGATATCATTCGACTTATTTTCCGTAAAACGTTGAATTGTCATTACAGTATTTTATAATATAATATTAAAATGCAAAATAATATTTTTAATAAAAATTTTAATGTTTTAATAACTTTATTTGACTTCTATCAAATCGAATAAAATTTTAATATTATTTTAACTTGTAAAAGTTACTGTAGTCATAATCCAAATTGAAAAAAAAATGCATTTCTATGCTCACCCAAAGTGTAAAGATTATTTTCTTTTCCAAATTTAATGAGGAAGACTCTTCGAAATTTTTGGTAATATCTACGAGACACCCTGTATTTAAATAATGCTTTAGGTAACACTCTATATAATAAATATTATTATAACAACTTTATAATTTATAATAATATATATTAAAATTTAATTAATCTTAAATTTAATATAATTAATACAATAAACTTAGATTTCACCACTTATATATTTATATTGAAAACATCAACATGTTTCAAGGCCTACAACCCCTTCGTCAGGATACAATCGTATACTTAGAAAAATTAAATTTAAAAATCGAAGTATAGACAATCAAAATATTGGAAAAATTATATATGGAAAATAAATAATAATAAGGTACCTACTTGGCCTGGTTATTTATAATATTCATTTTAATATTAACAGTTTTTCTTATTTCCGAAATTTCTAATTTATCAAACTGTGATTCTGTACAATTTGTATGTAAAATGTATAAACCCTTATTAATATCAAAACAATGATCCATAGCCAAAAGTTGGTTAGAGAATTCAGAATAATTATTGTTATTTAAGCACCTTAAGTGTTCCTTAACTCTAACTTCAAAATTTCTACACGTTTTTCCTATATAAAAAAATCACAATCATTACAAATAAATTTATAAACAACCGATTTTTTTTAAATTATCCTTATCCTTATTATTTAATGTCATCGTAAAATTATTTTGCTATTTTTGAAAAAGAAATCTTAAATTTCATTAAAAATAAGACTCACATATCGTGTCTAGTCTCTGGTTGAAAGTCTCATAAAAATCTCACCCATGTACACAGGTCGCATGTACACGTACAATGAATGTTCAGCTTTAACGAGGCGAATAACGTACAAGTTAAAAAAAGATATTCTTTTTAAGTAGAACATAAAACGAGGTAAAATATTTACTTTATAAACTTTCGCCCATTTTTCACGATGTGTAATAAAAAAAGATTTATTATTTTCCTCCCTAATTTCCACGTTTGTGGGTTCTATTCACCAACCCTCTCTTTTGTTTCGGTTGGCAAACTGGTCCCGCAACTTTTCCCTTTATAATCACCCCTTTGCGTAAAAACAGCCGACCGACTGATGGCAATCTCTATTGATTCATAATGGAGTGTTGGAGCTGATTCTTTGTATTTCGGATAACAACGCAAGCAGAAAAAGACTAGAAGAATGAAATCACTTTGCGATGGCTATCACTAAAAATACACGAATTTCCGTTTAAGAGAGAAAAGAAGATAAGACTGGATGAGTGGAGATGATAGCTTAATTGATTTTGTCTTGCCAAGTCGATTTCTCAATAATGCTTGTGCCGGTTGATAGTCGGGTGGATTTAACTTAAAGGGATTGCACCCACCTAGGAGCCTGAAATTTAGGGGTTTCTAAAAAGGATTATTTATTTTTTATTTATTAACTCAAGATCCCTATTTTACTTGGAAATTCATCCACCATAAATCATACGCTCCTTTTCTGATGCACGTTTGTCTGATAAAAAAATAGAAGATCGTGTATTAATAAATGAAATATCCAAAATGTAAAAAAAAGTAACCCGTAAAAACCAAGTTTTTATTATATTCATTATAACAACTTACAGTAATTAAATATATTTCTAAAATGTCAGATGTTTTGAGCTTTGGTAAGACACTCCATGCTTTGAAGATTAAATGCTTAAAACATTTGTCAGTCAATTTAGATTTTCGACATTCGTAGTGAAGTACCTATTATGCATACTGACGGAGTAATTCAAATTTAGAACATATTCCGCGACGTTATCGGGCCGCCGTCATCAAACTTTTCTGATGATTCCAATTTGAAAAAACCAATAAAATTTCTAAAAATCCGAAATTATACTATAATCATTAATTTTTTTAACGAAAACCACGAGTCTACTTGCCAAGTTTCAGCTCGATTGGATCACGGGAAAAGGATCAAAACTCGATCCAAAGTTTTTGTTGACGGCAAGCAAGCAGACGCCACGAGTTAATATACAGGGAGTTAAAAAAATACAAAATGTTTCGTAATCACTGACCGCCAATCGAAAAAACTATGTGTCGTTGGTCGAAATTGGCGCTCGATGTATTCTTTTCCACTTGCCGGTCAGGATTTAAACTAACGTAATCTAAACTAGTTGACATTTAGAATTCGGCGTTCCGCTGCCTTTTCTCTGTTGGAAGATTGACGTTTTTCGCGCGATTCCTTAAAATCATATACTATGTTGAAAGTTTTAGCGTTTCGGAAGTAGACATATCGCGCTTTTTTTCCGAATTCATTCGATTAAAACACGCGGAGCTCTGAACCAGGACGGACTCATTAAGTACAATTTTTTGTATTTTACGATTGTACAAAAAAATATACTAAAATTATATTGTATATATTATTTTAATTTCTCATGTTCAACTAACTGAATAGTCACTTAAGTCAATTATTTTTCGGATATACTCATATTACCTTTGAGAAAAACGATTATTTCATCTTTGTTTTCCGCAATCAGTGTAACTGACAGAGGAATGAATGAAGTGTCAATAGTGCTGCCAAAACAACTTATCGACATACCTGTATTTCGGGTCTATTTTCATTGGATTGTGTTATCGTAAACAAGAAGGTCTGTGAATAAACAATCGTCATCGTTTTATGTTAGGTACGTGGTACCATTCACGAATATTCTTGGTCCAATCATAATAATGCGTGATAATACTTTAATCTTTTTTTTTAAATAGTTATAAAATTTCGTCTCTACAAGACATCTATAATATATCTTCATTCATGATGTCCCCTGGGATAAAATCCAGTACTGTGTTTTTGAAAATTTAGGACAAACTCAAAATACTCTGAATATAAAAAATTGATCTAAAAAGGCATTAAAAATTGAAATAATTTTATAATTTTCAGACGTATTCTAACGTAAGTGTAATGTTAATGATTCGGTGGAATCTCATATACCTACGCATGTAAAGGATATTGCTTTAAATTAAAAAAATTATATATAATATATATATATATATAATATATATATATAACTCATTAGTGACATCTGTATTTGATTAGGGGAATGAAATAGCTTTGGACGCCGGTGGCGCTAGTGATAATTACAACACTCGTGTGAAACGGGTTGTAAAATTCAAATATATATACAACTTCCAAAAATGTGGTATTCTGTAATGGGTGGAAATGCTTAACGTTACATTGTGTAAAATGATTACTAGTCGTACGATAGGTCCTAAGCCTTATGAACATCCAAATAAAAGACTTCCATACTTACTTTCCCATAAAAAATATATTATTTCGTCTCTATGAGACGTCTATAATATAAATTGAGTTATAAAATTATTTTCAATTCTCGCGCCACCGATTTAGATTTACTGGTGTTGCGTAATATTTTTTCACACGTCGTTAATAAAAAAAGTTTTTTCTTGTTTCTTTACTGGAAAGAAA
Source organism: Agrypnia vestita (assembly GCA_016648135.1). NCBI lineage: Eukaryota > Metazoa > Arthropoda > Insecta > Trichoptera > Phryganeidae > Agrypnia > Agrypnia vestita. Next base: position 33,811 of record JADDOH010018859.1, read on the forward strand.
AATAGATATCTTTGTATTATATCGTAATTTTGTGTACTATATTTGAGTAGCTATTTAGGTTCTACAAGATTCACAATAGATCATCTTCGGACTATTTCTATGCAATGAAAAACAAAAAATATTGTATTATTTTATTGGATACCCATTATCAGTTATGTATCCTAGGAATGGACTAAGGTTATG
>JADDOH010018860.1:0-34036 GCA_016648135.1 Agrypnia vestita
ACCTTTAACATTCTCACACTTGATACCTAAGCAATATTGGGTTTATACCAAAGTAAGGACACATAAAATGAGTTTTTTTTTCTAAGTAACAAACTTTTGTAGGTCAACTATACAGGTCAAGGGAATTCCTTACCATCAAGAGATTATCCACTAAGCTAAGTACCGAAGAACCCTTTGAACACCTGACATTTAAACTATTGTTTGGTAGTTCAAATTAAGAAAGTTTAATTAGTTTCTTTTACGGTAGGTACTCACCTGCGCATGTACTGTATATGTCCTACCAAGAAGTTGGTAAATATATTTAAATGAGGGAAATACCAGATGATCGGCTCCAAAATAGAATGGCGAACAATTCGATTCGAACTCACGAAGACCTCTGGATTCCAAGAAAGGTTTGATATGGTAGCAATACTAATTATAGTATTAGCTGCAATATTTATGTAAATACTCGTTGGGAAGAGATATGCAGACATTTTCTATTTACATTTTAAAATAAATTTTAAAGGGCATTAATAGTAAGCAGGCCCGGATCAGCAACGATAAGTGTACACATTCAAGACTTTATTTTACACACATTTTTTTTGTTGTTTTATAAATTTGTTTGTTTATTTTTATAATTTTCTTTTGTGTAGTTCTGTTCAGTTAACGAGGTGTACAGATTATTTAGAAATATATTTGGATATTATTTAATATTTAGAAATATTAAATATAATATTCGAGTCACTTTATGACGGAATTAATCGATATTTATATTTTCTTACATCAATTTTATTTTTTCTGGGGGCAAGTATATTTTTTATGTTTTTGAGGTCGAAATATGCCTAAGGTTGGAAATGTGTCAAAATCATACATCAATTTTATTTTTTTCTACGGGCAAGTACACTTTTAATGTTTAATTTCGAGTTCAGGATAAACATAAGATTGGAAATGTGTTAAAATCATATACAAATGCATACACGGCGACGTATCTATATTATAATTGCTCCAACAATGATTCATGCAGTATATATGAAAAGCTATCGCCCATTACAGACACCAATGGCCACTTAGCGGACACTAATGGCCGCGCCGCAGTCACTTAGGGTCGCGTAGCGGCCAATACAGCCGCCCGGAGGGTATAACAGAAAAACTACTCAGCCGCTAATATGTACATTATTGCTTAAATCTATATTGGCTATCAAAAACACCTAAACTACAAAGCTGCAATGCGTCCTTACTGTAGATACTTATTCAATATTTGATGCATAGATTTTCTGTATCATTAGATAAAATGATTATTTCTGAAGTGGGTCCAATTCAGTTGGAAGTTAGAGCATTCAGAAAGTTAAGAAGCGAGACAAAAGACCCGGATTAAAATCGTCGGAACAGCAATGCAGGCAAATCGCTGTGCAGTGGAACCGTGGCACACGGATTTTCCCTGATGATCAATAGAATCGGCGGCCTCTAATGTCTATTATTCCATTTACCACATTAGATTATTATAATGGCGGATGGGTTCGTTAGCGGCTAACTGTACAGCAAGTTTGTCACGTAATCGGGTTCATAGCCCCGCCACAACAGCGTGACTGTATTACAAAGATTTGTACAGTTATACATCTTTTGGTGTTCCCTGTAATTAGATTATAATAATTGTGAGAAACTACCATAAAGCGAGGAATGTCAGGCGTGTAATTTTATTTCGATTAGAGGAAATACGGAGGGACATAATTATTTCGCTGCTTCCCATATGTTCATTTCGTACTCCACACGGTTATGACTTTGTCTTTTTTGATGAATATTATTTTTATTTGGACCAGGGTGTAATTGTACACCGCTCGCTGTGCCTTAATTGCGTTTTGAATGGTGGAAAGAAAATTCAACACTCCTCATTACGTACACGGGACGCGCGATGATACAGATTAACTACTTTTGATACCAATCGACGACAAAGTGTTGTCACGCATCGAGACTTATTTTATCAAAGATATTTTCATTAATTCTAGTAACTGATAATTCGCAATGTGCTTCTTAAATTTTTAAATCAAAAACATCAAGTGGTGGCAACTTCTTCCACCTAACGGCCATTATTTTCCTGCTGCGCCAGCTAGTTAAAACGTTATCGTAAACAGTCCAAACGATGCATATCTAACACACTTCACTAATATAATACCTTGCTAAATCTGAATATAAATTAATATCTAATATGTAGGTACTAACCCTGTTTTCACAAATAACTATATATCTTCCAAAATATTAACAATTCGTTTCTTTTCCTTGTTTATTAACTGTTTATAATGATTTTACAAATTAACTTTTATTTTATCACTAGCCGTACACCAGTTCAAAATCACGGAAATTACTAATAATTAATAACGACCCTTGCGTGACCGCGCAACATAAGCCGTGCACTGATTGCGTATCTCACTTTAATTATCTAAATTTGTCTTTCCAAAGGGTTACGGACAGATAACGAAATTATTACATTTAAATTAAGATGGATGTAGTATAACTATCTTTTCTCTACTTGAGTTCAATTAAATATTATTAATTTTACTACTCGTGTTTCGAGAGTGACAGAATCTTTCGACATTAAAATATTGAAAACATGAGTATTAATTTACTTAACAATATCATATTAACTAACTTTTCTCCCCCCAATTACAAAAGTTTAAATAATGCAAAATTCTCGCAGTCGTTCCTATATGACGTTTTATTTAATTCAAATACATTAATGCGGCAACGCTGTAAAATTTCTGTATTAAATTCCCACATTGTTGATACTGATTGACTATACACAAAAAACAGATTAGTTGTAAAAAAAGCACCCCACCAGTGCACAAAAGAGTCACAAGTATTCCATCGTACCTACAATGTATAAAGTAATGAGGTTTCGTTTCCAAATGACTAAATTTTTAATTATTTTCTACGGGATAATAAGCCCGTACGGAGATGCTTATTCAGTCGTCTATTATTATTTATAAAATTTAAATCACCAAAACTCATAACATTTCTAACAAATTTTGACATTTATAATCATTAAGCTAAATGCTTAAATAAGCGTATTTGTAAGCAAGTTTGTCACAATTTCACAAATGTTATCGTTCATGGCTTGATAAAAAATAGTCTAATAAAAATAAAAAATAATTTGTAATCCCCTAACTCGCGTTGCCCGAGAGTCATACGCGATTAAAATTTAAAAAAACGAATTAGAAGAGGAAAGAGGGTACTTTTGTTTTGCGCAGGCCCTTAAAAATAACGACCATATCCCTCTCAGAGTCCTAGAGTGCAACTGAAAAAATGGATGGATTTTAATATATTAAACACCATCAAACATAATAATTTCGGTGTCCGTCCGTCCGTCTGTCTGTCCTTATAACTTCGTATAACGTTCTTAATTTTCTTCGAATTGACGGCTAAAAAACGAAATTAAATGGCCGAAGATGGGGCCTGAACCCCGGGCCAGCAAACCCAACCCGGCCGCACGCCGGGTTGGGTTTGCTGGCCCATTTAGCATTTAGCTACGGTCGCCTCTCGTGGACCGCCAAAAAGATTATATAAATATATACTAGGGCTTAGCAAAGACATGAACCAATGTTCCGCCATTTTTGACGGGTGTGAGCTAGTTTATATATGTTTTTATCGCATTATGAAGACTATGCAGGATTTGGATCGGATGGCATTCAATGTTATATAATAAACATTTACATCTGATGAGGGAATGGGTTTGCCAGGGGTTAAGAGTCGGTTCTATATTTTTTACAGTGTCCTAAAGAGCAACCATGCAAAATTTGGAGTAGATAGGACTCTATATGTATAAAATGCATTTATATACCCAGTGTGTAGAGTACGGGGTGACCAGGTAAAGGGGGTTATTGCTTATGCTTTGTGCTGGGTACTTAATAGTAACTGTGCAAAATTTAGTTTTAAATTAGGTTGAAGAGAATTGTATAGAAAATTGAAATTCAGTTGTGTATATGTACACATATGTAGTTAAATAGCATTTACAAGCAACTTATGTTTTCATTCACCAATTCTTATGTTTTTCGTCACCTTTTAACGAAACATCATTTCTAATTGTTAACCTTTTGTATGTTTTTTTTTTTCAAACAATGTCAACAAAATAGTATTAATATTTGGAAGTAAGTAAGATCAGGTGCGTCACCCGACATATTAATATAGTTAGTATTTATACTACTTCATCGGTTTTCAACGATTTATACATCTCGTTGCGTTGTTTCATATTAATAATATCTGCAATCTGCAGTAATTTATCAATTGTATCCCTATAATAAAACGAATAGCTTGTTAGCCTAGTGGTTATGACTATCGTCTAGCGATCCAGTGGTTCGACCCCCATACCAAGACACCAGCAATTTAGTCCTATTTTCATAGCACAAGCGATAAGCTTTGAAAAAAGTAAGAATATTGATACCACGCACAGAATTTAACTTTAGTTAACAGAACTTAAGTTTAGCTAGCACGAGTGTATTGAGTGTTGCTAGCCGGCATATTTAATGCGACAATTGTACGGGAAAATGAGATAATGGTGTCTCGGGTACCTGCGCCTGTCTTGTGCCGCAGCACTTCTTCGCCGAACAAATTGGCCCAATATAATAATACATAACTTTATAATCTGCCCGTTCGCCATCTTGCGGCTGGTCCCGCAACGCTGGCTTAATTAATCACTTAATTACACGAAAATGTTTCTTCGAGAATTGCAACATACATTGTCAACATCTTTGGTGTTTTACGTTTATTTATTTACGGAAAACTAACAGTACAAGTTAAAATCAGATTACACACGAAAATTAAATAGTATAGAGACCATTTTACAAGTTTCCACGGAACTAACATGCTATATATTAAAATATAGCAACAATAACTTAACAATATACAAAATAAAATTAAAAAATGAGAGGTTTAAGTTTAGAACAAACTATGAGAGAATATTAATTAAAGGTAAAAGGGGAATCAGGAATGAAGAGGAAAGAACAGATCTACTTATCAAAAAGGGGAAGAGATAAGAAGAAAAAGAATAGTAAAAGAAATATGGTATTAAGGTATGTGAGCAATACTTCTGCTATAATCTGCATACGAAGTGTGGACAAAAGAAAGAAGATATATTTAAAAAAAGAGAGATAAAAGATTTATGACTGAGGTGAATATTCAAGAGTTTTAAATGCATAGATTGATGAATTGAAATCCGAGTGTCAAGACCAAACTGACTGTTTTTGAAGTTCTGGCAGGCCCACTTAATATATGTTTGCCAAATATGACATCAATAATCTAGGCTGAATAAAGAACACTTTTGGACCGAGTGAGAGTACCGATACAGGGGAGACCCTCGGAATAGAATTCTACTTATAGAAAGAAAGGTGGTTTGAATACGTCTTGCGAATGCCAGAGAAGCGACTACCAAGATCTTCTTCGTAACTCTAAAACGTAGGTTGATGGTTAGGTTAAGACAGATTAAACTGATGCAAGCAAAACGCAACGAAGATTGTAGGAAGACAGATGGGCCTCGATTGGTCAATTAGTAGGGGAAGTCGGGGCTAAATGCAACTGGGGTATTTTGCAACAATCGTTTCAAAATTGGCGCCATACGTGATTTAAATGAAATTAGCCTATCTGCCGATAAATGACAACACCATACACAAGTCGGAATAAATACAGTACCACTATTTTTTTGATCAATCGAGTATTTTTTCTGATAAAGTTCAATATTTTCTGTTATTTTTATATATTTTACTCCAATTATATGTTAGAAGTATTTCTTTGTCTAAATATTCAAATGTTTACGAATCTTGAAAACACGCTTTCTTGTAGAAATATAGAATTTTGATGTTACAATTCTTTTTGATGTTCCTGAGTTAATTGAAACAGTTTTACGGGGGTAAATCACAATATGTTGCAAGTGTTTCAGTGACAAATAAACAAAAAAAAAACAATGCATTGATAAACAAAAACAAATTGATTCAATTAAATTTAGAGTGGAAATAGGAAAAACGTTAAAAAATCTAGTAACTTCATAGAATTTTGTCCGTGCAAGTAAAAATCTATGTTCAAAAAATCAAAAATCTGCAAAAAATACGTTTCCAATGATTCTGAGCAGTTGTTGCAATCTATCCCAGAGCATCTATCCAGCTAATGGGCTGATGTGATAGCCCAGATGTCGGGGCTATAAAATGATGAAATAAGATTTATTTATTTTACTATGTTTAAATATTTCATATATTTCCTTGATATTAGCTTATTATTCATGCATTGTTAGCATTTGTTTAATTTTGTTAGAATTTATTTAAATACAAAAATCTTATTGTTGAGAGTGTGGCAACTAACCCCGTCTTCCCCTGCCGAAGCGGCGAAAAACACCGCAGAAATAGAAGCGCCTTGTCGAGTATTTTAGCCCCCGAGCCTCCTAGGATAAGAAAATGAAGGTGATGATGAAACATAACTAACTAACCAGCCCGCCGTTTCATCGCAGGAGTAATCAGAGAGGATAGAATGCCACACTTTACCCTGAATCATCACTCCTGCCTCATCATACATTTCTTCTTGAACGCTTTTCGGTTTTTGAAACCTTTATCAAGACTATCCTCCAATATTTGATTTATCTGGTCATGCCAGATTCCTGCTGCCTTCAACATTCACCTCATATACATATTTTATTTACTATCCTCTCGTCACTCTTCCGTTATTATACATGGCCAAACCATCTCAGCATCCTTTATCTACTACGCTACAGCCAGTATGATATTAACTTCTAATTCGTTCACTCCTCACTCTATCCTACGAAGGTTTTCGACACATGCCTAAGCGGCCGCATCTAGACTTCACTCCTATACATTAGAGTTGGCACCAGAACTCTATTATGTACCGCTAGTCTTGCTTCGTATTTATAATAAGCTATCCTAAGAATCTAGCATAGTCCGGGTGTAGAAAACTAATTAAAGTAAGCCATCTGAAAGTTTTAAAATTCGCCGAAAATGGAAGTATAAAAATGCTTATTACGAGTGATCTATTGATGTGAAATATACCTACCCTTGCAGACATTTTTGTAGCACTATTAAATCCTAAAAGTCTCTCATACATTGTTTCGATGTATCTTTTGTAGGTTAACCGCCATATTAAATTTAATGTACCGCACGCACGATTTTCTGACTTGTACTAGCGATATTTCTCCGCTGCTCAAGTTTTTGATGTCGGTAGCGTGATGAAATATGTACATATACCGCCAGCATCAAAATCGATTCAGCTGTTTGAGTTTTCAGGTGATAAATAATTATTTTATATATGTATATGGTATTTTAGAGATATATTTTTCGAATTGATTTCCGTGGTTTTATTTTCCGTGGAATAAAATATCAACAATTTCATCGATGCTATATGCTTTATAACCAAATTTTTACTATCTACAAATCTCAAATAATAAACCTAATCGTTAAATAAATAGCGCGAAAATAAAAATAAAAACATAAATGAACATCACATAACAAATCTTAAAAAAAAAATACGTTACACCATGCCTCCAATATTGAGAAAATGTCGTTCTCTATCATACATCCATAATTATGCACAGGTGAAAATAAGAAGAAAGAAAATAAGGTGAAAATAATAAATCTTAATAGAATCACGAGGTTGTATAAGCTTATAGCTTGTAAAGCAATTTCGTTAATGAATTTTTGTGGGTGCGGAAAAGCCTCCTTCTCGACTATAGAAGTCGAGGCTGTGTACAAAGGCGTCCAACTACACAAGAAAAGGGTAGATTCATTCCTGTGTTTCTATCCATTATGCCATTTTTCCAGTTCAAGTTGCGTCTCAATCAAAAACGTAGAACCAGTGATACAGTCCAACGAATGGATAAAATCCCACAATACTATTTCGCAATATTTCATATATGAACTCGTTATTATCGCTAGGTAACACATATTTTTATTGCTCGTAGAATATTCGATTCTCGCACATAGAAGTCCCTCCGGTTTATTTCGCTAATTAAATACTTCGCTCGATTATTTGACCTTATTTATCGCTTCGATTATCTCACGACTAACCACCCTGGCCTCGCGGCTCACGGCCGACTTCGCAACGAACGAACTGCCAAATATGAGACTCAACTTGCGCCGCAGTGTAGTTCCTTATTTATACGCAAATGCTTATATTTTCATTTCTAGATTATTCTAGTGTTTAGGATAATGTTTGCGTCGCTTCTCAGCCTTTCTCTATATTTATAGACATTTATTTATCTACGGTTGTAGACCGTTCTAGATATTATGATACTTTTGTTCCAAGTGAAATTTTACCAGGGGCCCGGATAGTGCATAAATTCTTTTTAGCATTTCGTTACAATAAATAAATTTCGTAGTTTCCTATTTTCATATTATTCAGATTTTAATAAGTATAACATAATATTCTGTCAGATATTCATTTTTTTTCAAAATCAAGTTTCATAGTACCTACTCATTGCACGCGCTTGGCATATTCATATTTGTCTCAAATTTTTCTAACTTTTGTAACATTAAATATATACAATCATAAAAAATGTTGACATTGAGAAAACAATCCTTACTTCCTAGTCTAGTAAGAATAAATAGTAAAAAAAAATACGTAGCTTATTTTAACAGAGACAAACCTTATTGTAATAAATCAATAAAATTTCCCGAGCAAGTTCCGTGCGCTAGTTTCAAGCAAAACACGCTCTTCTCATTTGCACAATAAATAATAATAAGCATAGAAAGTTTCCAGACATTTCTCTCGAGTTATGTTCCTTTTATTAATTTAATATCGCGCAATCTAGTTGCTCGTGAGACAATGGTTGAGACGTGTCGGTCGTTACCTGCGGCGCGAAAGGTCGCGGGGTCGGCTCCCTAACAAGAGCCGGAGACAAGCGGTGCCGCCGAGCAGAGGTCGCGGAGTGCACCAGCCGGGCAGGCCGCAGCTGGGCCGGGCTGGTGCCACGTCGATTTTCTTCGATTTCCATCCAGTAAACAAATGCGTGGTGCCTATGCAGGATGAACAGAATTCTCGCACATAACATCCCTTTTGCGTGAATTACATTGGCTTCGTTTTCCCCAAAGAGTTGAGTTTAAGTTGTGCTGGTTAATGTACAAGGCGACACATAATATGGCGCCTCTGTATCTTCAAGAGCTCTGCATCACAGACGCCAAACTCTGAGGTCAGCCACTAATTCAGTTGCAGGAAGGGTTGCAAAACCAACCATCCACTGTTCTAAGACTATGTTTACTGCGCTGGCATTTTCGGTGGTAGGCCCAAAGGCGTGGAACTCTCTTCCCTCTGTAATACGGAACAGTGTATCAGCACCTTAAAACACACCTTTTTGTAAAATAATTTCAATTAAATTATATACTAATAAAGTGTAGGACTAAACAATGTTAGTGCAAAGCGCCTTTGAGGTGAATTTTTTTACGAAAATGGCGCTATAGAAATTATCCATTTTTATTATTATTATTATTATTCTACCCAGACCAGGGACGTCTTACTGGCACAGGCAAGGAAGGCAATGCCTAAGGGCGACAAATTTAGGGTGAAATATCAATATCGATTTAAATTAAATATAAAAGTCATCCGGCCGTATTCCTAAATAAGCAATATTGCCATTTCGATATCTTGACAGTTATTGTATAATGTTGTTATGCCATCAATTTTGTAGTTATAAGTTTGACAGGTTTGAAATTAATGAATTCAATCAATCAGAAAACTCTAAAACGTAAACATACGTTAAGTTATTCACAAATTGTGGATAATGATACTTTGTATCCTGACGAAGGAACCATTGACCCCGAAACTTATTTATTATTCAATAAATAGTGGTTTTATACAGAGTATTTTCTTCTTATTACTATGAATAATGTTACCACAAAGTTATTCTGGTATTATTAATCGGCCTTTAAATTAAAATAACGTTGCATTTGGGTAGAAAATTAATCGGGTCATAACACAGTTCAACGTCAAAAGACAATAATATCTTCTTGACTAGATGCTGATATAACTGTTGATTACCAAATATATTCACCAAAATTACTTATCCGATAATTGGGGGTGGGATTATTATGAACATTTATAAAAAAAATCTCATTTGACTGCATTTTTATTTCATTTTCTGATGAATTTTTATTTAAAATAGATTATTTATTTAAAATAGAATTTTATTAAAAAAACTAATAGAGCAATAATAACAAACATAAGGGTGATATTCTAAGAATTACTCTAGGGTGGTACTTTATTTAGGAACGTCACTAATCCACACACATTATTTGTTTATTCCATGGCGCTAGCCCAAATTTCGATATTTTGTCTCCAATTCATCATTAATTCAGCGATATTGTTGATCTTGTGGTGCGCCTAGTAATCTGGTTGGTCACTCCAAGTTAATCCCATTTTTATAGCAAAAATTTTAAGCCTAGTTTAAAAATAGTATTATTTTTTATGTCACGTATTTCGTGTAGGTACGTACCTCTATTTAAAAATAAAACAATACACCCAAACGGGGTGTAAAATATTTTTCAAAGTGTTTTCGTTCGGCAATTTGTATTTCTGGGAAGGACATTAAATAATTACCTATCCTCAGTGCCCCCCGAACGTATGGTTCTCATGAATTGCATAGTTTTTTCATAAACCTTAACTTTTGAAGTTCTGGTACTGATTTATCATTGCAATCAGTTAACACTGTTGCGTTGCACATGGTTTTACACCAATCACACATTCCTCATGAACCGGCCAAAACTTCCTCAACAAGAGAGTCATAGAATTCTCACAACGTAACCAGTTCTCATTTCAGCATCCTCGATGTCACATCTTATTCACGATTAGTGAACGAAAAATTAAACGACCGAATAGTTTTGGTATTAATCTCTAGACTCTGTAATATTATATTAATATTACACTGTTATTCCGGAACGGGACACAAATAACCCCAAAAATCTTATTTTAAAACTATTTAATAATTATAGATGATATTGAGCTGGTATTTTTTGTAATCCTCATAAAAATCCCAAAAATACTACAACAAAACAAAATTAAATGATAATGTGTAGTAAGGCAGTTAAAAGTAGAAAAAACTAAACCATAAAAACCAAGTTTTTACAATACTCCCTTTCTCATTTTCGGGTTTCGTGTCTACCAGATGCGTCGGAGTATTTTCAAACAACTTACTTAGTTGTATGAAAAAAAACATTAAAAATTTGAAAAATCCAAAATTATACTGTAATTACTTATTAATTTTTTTTAAAGAAAATTTGATAGATCTTCTTGATCGTCGCCACGAGTCTGCTTGCAAAGTTTCAGCTCGATTAAATCACGGGAAAAGGGTTAAAAATCGATCCAAAATTTTTTCGTCAGTCAAGCAAACAATCAAACGCCACGAGTTAAAAGAAAGGGATTGAAAATATGTTTTTCCATAGACAATCAGCAGTATTCTATTTGATGCGGTAACTTCATTATGCTCGTAAAGCTTCTGTCAGTCGGATGCTTGTGAATTATGAGACTTCAAAATATTACGGTTTCTTTCAAAATGGCAAAAAATTTAGTAGAATCTTTTTCGCATTGTATAAGAAATGTAATTAAAAATATTATAGAACATTTTCAAACAGATATACTTCATTAAAACGCAAATTTGACTGGGGTCACATTGTACCCCGCTCCGATCATATTTTTGATCTTCTGGTAACCGAAGGTTAAAAACGATTTATTTGATTCTACTGAAATTGTGTTTAAAAAAACGGTCATCACTTCAAAACTGTGTCCTAAAAATAGTATGTATTGTTAATTCACAAGTTTCATCTTATTTTCATTAACTGGCTACATCTAATTTCTATAATATCAACCATTTCTATAATTTCAACAATATCAATATTTGGTATTTGATATCGAAAATAAAATTAACGTATCACAAGGCACAAATCGCCATGTGGTATGTTAATTTGCCCAATAATAGACAAAGAAGACTTCACATTTGACAATTACACAATCAAATTAAGTTGCAGGTCGATGTTTTACTCATGGCACTGACGAATTTATTACAAGTATATTTTTTTATTACTACAATACAATATTACGTAAATGTGTTTAACATTTAATTATTTTACGTATAGGGAATGAAATAATATTAATCACATATTAATAATAATAATAATGACCCGTCGATGTCCTTTATCAGCTGAAACTAGTGGGTTAAAAAAATAAATTTCGGTTAAGATTGAGCAGTATATTTCACTACATTAATATAGTGGATAACCACCAATATATTCGGAAAGTTCTAAAAATGGTTTAATAATAATAATAATCAATGTGTTAAATGTTAAATTTACATTAAATTTAAAAAATTAACAGTTTGCGTGCGGTGTAAGTAACCATTAGCTTGGGTCAAGTGCGTTGTTGCGTTACTGTGTAGCATGAAGCGGTCATATAACTTTCTTTCTTTCTCGCATATACCTATACTGTCCTTTTATTCATCCATACTGTGAAATAACATATATGGAATTAATATATTTGTCAACATAACAGTAACTAAACTAAACTAACTAACTAACCATCATGCCGTTTCCCCACAGGGGTAGGCAGAGGGGATAAAACGCCATAATCTTGTATCTCAGCCCACCACTTTTGCTTCGGCCACATTCATACATCTTCTCATACTCATGCTTTACGGTTGTTGAGACTTTTAACAGGGCCATTCTCCAGTATTTGTAGTATCTGATCGTGTCAGATCTTTCGCGGACGCCTTTTACTTATGCTGACTTCAATACTCGTCTTATATATTATCTTAACCATCCTTGCCTCGCTCATACGTTTCACATAACCATCTCAGCGATCCTTTCTTTATTCTATCTGCCACGCTTCGGCCAGCATTACATTCCCTTCTAATTTGTTCATTCCTCGTGAAGAATTGATAGAGCGCTATCGACCAAAAATTTTCCACACAAGCGCCTTAATGACCGCATTTCCACCGCATAGTAAAATACGAAGTAAAATATTATCTCCACACATAATATTGACACTGAATTTATTTTAAAACTAATATTATATACGTATACTAGTGTAATGATAGAAATTCGGATGAATTCCATTAGACAAGATAAAGTATATAGCTAAAAAACTCCAAAATCAAATATAGATGTCTCATTTAGCGATATCTGTGGTTATTCAAGGGGAAGGAAAAAGCTTTGTGGCCGGCCGCGGTGAGGATCCTTGCAACTCACATGTGAAACGTGGCGTATAATTGAAATATATACAATTTCCAAAAATTATTAGACATGATATTTTATCATGGGTGGAAATGGCGAACGTTACATATGTGTAAAGTGATCACTTAAGCCAACCGTACGATAGGTCGTAAGTCCTATGTACACCCATAAAGACTTCTATACCTACTCTCCCCTAATAAAAAAAATATACAGTTTCGTCTCTGTGAGACATCTATAATATACATTAATTGATTATTGATGTCCCTGGGACAACAATCCAGTTCTGTTCTGAAAAATTTGGACATACTCAAAATATATTATCAGTTAGTTTATTTGTCAATATAAAAGGATTATTAAACAAAAAATATATTTTTGTTAATTATGAAGGTAGTCTTATTGGAGTCCTTTTAACCCATTCCATTTTTTTTTCTCATGCGCTCATGTTACGAGTTATATCCCAGATTTCGAAAATTACGAACTTATATAATTTTCTTTAGATATTTGGATGAATCTTCGTTGGTGGCTGCCTTCACACTGTAAAGGTTATTAGTATATAAACATTTAGACGGTGATTCAGTGATGAAAGAAATTAAAATGAAATTCAAACAATTTTCCGGCACCTCGCGACCGCAGCGCGCCAGCCTCGTTGCGGTGAGCTGTTGAACTTAGCTGACCTCCCCGGCTCGCTGCATTGAATTATCTGCCTCCACTAAACATTAGCTTATGCCAACATCATTTTCCAACTATGAAATTATGACGGAGACAGGCGGCGGCGGCTCGGGGGAGCGGGAGCGGGACGGAGCGATCTTCGTACCGAATTTGAATAACAGTGCTAAGTGGCGATTTGGCTGGAGGATAACGGACTTATTGTTCAGCTTGTTCTGTCGCCCTGGTACATCACGTCATTATTACTACACATGAGGGGTATAAAATTAAAGGCGACAATATCCTACCGAGGCATTTCTGAGATAAATACAAAAAATTGTCACTACTCGAGGAAATTTCTCTGTTGGAATCTATGAAACCTACCTACATCTTACAGAAAATAAAGAAAAACGTTTTTTTAAAAGAATTATCACCTCAGTTTTTATTTTATATATAGCACAAATAAATACATATTTAACTTTTAAATATGGATATTAATATGTTTGCTATGATGTTTCGGTCTAAAATCGATATCAATTCTCATTTTAGTATAAAACGGCCATTTTATCACATAATCACATTATTGGGGGTTGATTGGTTGTAGTAAATATTGCTGACTTTGCTTTTAATAGTGATTTGGAAATATGATTTTGAAAGGGACAGAGCTACATTTCGGATAGAGCTCGGTGAACCCATTCAAAAACCATTTTTTTACATGTTTTTGATATTGCTGCCTTTGATTTTATAGCCCTCGTGTACTAACTATGCCTCTTCACTGCTATTATTAATTTTTTCATAATTATGAGTTAAGACCATCATTCAACATTCATTGTAAACATTCTGTATATTAGTTGCAAAATTACTAACTGAATAACAAACAACTGCTTACCCAGAACAGTTTTTTGAGCGAATATCGTATCGGCTGCCTCATCGATCCTATTTGTTTGCCGCCATGTTGTAATTTTGATGCTAAATGGCAATCACGCACTGTCGCAGTGCATCACAACACCAATGCCATTCGCTGTCCGTACACTGCAAAATGTATCTATTACACCAAAATTACAATTTATTACAAATCAGACATAACATAACAGTGATAACATAATTAAGCATTACACAATATAATTTGAAGGTGATTAATTAATATATACTGACCTTTACCGTCAAATTATCCGGGTGCTATGTCTCATGTACACACACCCTAAGAATATTTTTACATTCGCGCTGGTGAACCGGAACTGCATTTAGGATTGTTTCAGTCCTTATATTTAGAGTAGGTACTCGTATTTTTTGCTCCCTGTGATGCTGAAAAATTTTTTTAAGACATTGTCTTTTAACGACTATTTTTCATGAAATTTAACATAAAACAAATTTGAAAAGGGTTTTTATTTTATTTTTTTGGTTTTCAATTTTTTAGCAAAAAATTAGGTTGCATTTTTTAGCGCCCGTCTATTGTGATACCTTTACATTTTTGAGGATTTTTCAATGTTTCGAGAGGATCCCTCATTTCTCTATTCGGAAAAGTCGCAACGGTACTTACAACATAAATATTCATGTCTATTTTCACGATGCATGGTAGAAGTGTGTTTTGAAACGTGCTCGTAACGTGATGATCTCATATCATGTAAAATCTCGTTCAAAAGGCCTTAAATTTTCTACATTTTAGTCGAGTCAACATTCGACAGTCGTGTCAAATGTTCACAGATATATACACGATTATTGACGCACCATTTATTTTTGCGTTGAATTCATGTGTCTCTTTAAACTCGACGTACATTAAAAAACAAACGTTAGGTAAAAAACCTATCAAAAATTTATTTTCGCTATAAAAAGCCATTCAATTGAAGATTATAGTAAATTCGTGAGATTTTTTTTATTTGTTACTGCTTCACGGGTATACGGTATCTACTGCAGTTAAAAATTTATAAGTCATGCTTTTCAAAATAAAACGTCTAATAATAAATTAGGTACGAGTAGATATACGATAGAAAGTGACGACTTCAATAGATTTCAGTGGCGAGTGAGTTAGTTTTCATATAATAAAAATATTGTTGTCTTACATCAATTCTTATTTACAGTGCAATGCAAGTAGAAATAATAACGGTGGTATCCACAAAATGACTAAACTGATATAAAAATGTCTAAACCCGTAAATTTCGTGTTTAAAATTTTTGCGTTTGTAACAAGCACGGCAAAGTCCACCTGCTTCCGAAATATCGTAGAAACGCCAGGTTTTTAATAAGAACAACCTGGTCGCTAAAATTAAGGTCGAACTGTATTTCATACTCGTGAGAGACGCGAAATCAAACCATTTTACATCAAAACCAGTAGCGTCCGAAAATGGTAGTGTGCGTTACAAAAAAACTTAATTTATTTTTTAATAAAAACAGTTTACAATATTAATCTCTAATCTAATCTCTAATAAGCTCTTTTATTTCATAGAGGTTTTTAACGTTTTTTCGTGATTAAAGTTATTGAACACTTGTCAATGTTGTTCTCTAGCCTTAATTTTATATAATTAATATAAATTAACTTTGTTTAAACCACTTATTTATTGAAAAAAATCAACATGTTTCAATAAATAAGTGGTTTAAACAAAGTTAATTTATATTAATTATAATTATGTTACCACAAAATAAATTTGCTACATTTGAAGAAGAAGTCAATTTTATTTTTTTAACGGTACATTATTTTTTTTAATTAGGATAAATTATAGGAGTCTCACAGAGACGAAGCTTTTTATATATGAGAATCGTGGATGGAAGTCTCTTATACTATGGCTCAGGGCTTACAACCTGTATGAGCTGGCTTAAGTAATCACTCTTCATGAAAGATTCCCTGATTTCGAACTTTCAAAATTTTGATAATGTGTGGATGTTCTTACAATGGAATTGGCGAGCGTTGCATTGTGTAGAGTGATCACTTAAGCCAGCTCATAAAGGTTGTAAGCCCTGAGCCATCTTATAAGGGGCCTACATCCACGTTTCACATATATCGATGGCTCTTACGTATAATATCGTAACCCACAAATCGACGATTTTGTAATTAATGATTGATTGGTAATGTATTTAATTATATCTTTAATTCCAAGAAAGAAAAAAAAATATTTTGCAATAAATAACGTTTTTTTATTATATTTTTTTTCTTTCTTGGAATTAAAGATATAATTAAATACATATGAAATACACAAAAGACTCAAAATCGTCGATTTGTGGGTTACGATATTATACGTAGGAGCCGTCGACATATAGCTTCGTCTCTGTAAGACTTCTATGATTTATCCTAATTAATTAATCATCCCTCTGGGTACAAAATCCAGTAACTGTTCTTAGATACTTTCATATAAAATACGTATTTTTTTTATTTGCCAGGCGATTATTCTTGTGTTTCAAGGAGATCTTTCGAACCGCTCGTCGAAGTCCCTCGATGAATTATTTCAGTAATGGGCCACAAATAAATTATTCACAGGACCGCGACAATAGAGAACGCCAGCCGTTGGCCAGTGTCCGGCGCCTAGACGAGCGGTACCCTTATCAAAATAAATTTAAATGTATTTAAAAATCATCCACTCGCAGAGCGACGCGGAGATAAATCATTCGATACTTTTGCATCTTAAACACGACAACAGATGCCGTCTTATAAATAAGAAATACGCGGGCTGCGGTCGAGATGATTATCCCGAGTTAACAGCATTCAAATGGGCGACATGACGTTTGTCGACGGAAGGTTAAGTTCATTGTGCTTGAAATTGCTGATTGCTCTAAGGCGAGTCTCGGCACAACACTTCACCGTAATTCCCTCATCGCTGAAGACCTCGAGTCGCGCAGTCGCAGGAGTATAACTGCGCCAACTACCACGATGACCTTTTTTTAGCCTGAAGATAACGAACCGTTCTGGTCGAAATGAAGACGATGGAGATCGCTGTTTTTCAGCCTTTGAACATGTTTCACGATTTATGTGGACGTTAATGATACGTTTCATCGTCAGAGACCCCGGCTCGCACCTATATTTAATTAAACACCTTGGTTTATGCTCTCTGTAATTAATTAAAGTGATGGCCTGTCTTTTACATGCCGTGGTGGAAAGTAAATTCATAAGTTGTCACGTCCGCTCAGTACTGCAGATTGAAATATTCAAGCTGCGCGCGAGCACGCTGAGGTACTTAAATCCACTGATGATGTCTTTGATTCCAAATAACTAAATCTCTGTCATCACTGATGAACGATATCTACGGTGATAACTTGTATGCCGTTAAAAAATTGACTAACTAACTAACTAACTAACCATCACGCCGTTTCTCCGCAGGGGTAGGCAGAGAGAATGGAACGCCACACTCTTCTATCCTTAAAAAATTGACGATGCAAATAATTATAATAGTTTTTTAATTATAAAGGCTCATTGGTCGATGGAGGAGACTGGTTGGTTAGTTGATTTAATTAGAGTGGGGTGATATGTTTTCCTCAGGGTCCTACAGCGCAACTGAGCAAAATTTGGAAATAATTATTTATTTCGAGAGAAAATGTGACAGAAAGGGGGAGAGTGGAGGATGAACTGGAAGAGTGACTACTTACGAGAGCATATTTCTTGGAATATTTTATTGATTTATGCATGGTATGAATGAAATATTTCAGTAAATTCAATCCGAATACAACTCTTCCTGTTGAGAATGTAATAATAATTAATGGTTAAGTCATTTCCGTAAGTCGTTCTTGATAATATATTAACCCACGTAATCCCGCTTAATTCTCTCATACATCCATGGCCTGATGACGCGCAGATCGATATATTTCAATTTTATCGTTGGCTATTGGTGCTGATCGTGTGTTTTTATGGCGAATAGTTTAAAAAATGAGAGAATGATGAAGAGTATAACTGATTATTTATCTTCATACCCCGTGTCTCTCAGCCAGGGGTCATGAAGGTCATGAGAGATTGTGGTATTTTGGCTTTGATGATGTGTCCTAGTTTTCCAAATGCTGCCCATCCCGTCTGAAAATCTCTTTACTTCGCCGTTTTGATTCTGTTTGATATATACATATTGTTTTGATAATATAGGGTCTAAAGGTGCCTCGAATGATCTATAAAAATGAGATACTAGGCACTTTATATAGCGTCAGAGGGTTTAAAGTTAAAATCTGCGATCAGCGAGCGTACGAGTATTATCAAAAAACGTAAAAATTTCTTGCAAATATAACACAAAAAACGATTTTTTGGCCGCGGCCTGTCGATTATGGCTTATATTTTCTTAATTATTGTAAATAATGTTCAGCTTATTACTTTTATATAAAAACAAAGGTTTTATCTAAGGTATTGCTTTAAAAAATTGCAGTTTATCATATATATTCTTATTTAAATGAATAATAAAAACCCACATTTTCGTAAAAAAAAAAACGCCGAAATATGCATTTGCATTGAATGTGCCACCTTAATGTTTTACGACAATATTCTTTTACAAACTCAGTTTTGTCGCCTGATATGCTTTTGTTCGCTTACCATAACTTTGATCTTTTAGGCCAATAAATTTCGATACCTCATCGAGGTCTGGTAGTATTCTTTGTAATCTTCTCTAGTGCACTAACTGTTACCATAAATAAAATAATATTAGTTGTGAGAGTATATTCAGGATGAGGCAGCGATCTGTTGTTTTGATTCACCTTACGCTGCCTGCGTTAGAATTGCAGGATTGAATTTTCTCATTATTCCTCAGAGAATAACTGCTTATAATTTCAAATAAGCTGCCTCTAGGAATTAACTTTATAATTAGCTGTTGAACAGAACAAATTACGGCTCTTGATAACCGTCTGTGCGAATGCAAATGGCGTCCGCGACGTGTGTTCTGACTATATTAAAGTCGCATTACACGGCTCGTATTACATCTGCTCAGAAACATTTGAATCAACTCAAACGAGGAAATATTTAGGGTTCGTTCTCCAGTTTGATGAGTCTACTCAATCTTTTTAGTAGCCTGAGAATATTTTCATTTTAAATATTTTTTAAAAACAGGTTATCAACGGGTCATTAATGACCACGATACTCCTAGAATAACTTAGTTACGATTATCAATAGGTCATTAATAACCACGATAGTCTTAGAGTAACTTAGTAACGATTATCCATAGGTAATTTTTAATCATGATAGTTATAACGTAACTAAGTTTAAATTATCAATAGGTCATTAATAACCATGATAATCCCAAAGTAAAATATGTAGTTAAGATTAGCAATAGATCATAAATGACCATATTAGTCCTAAAGTTACCTACTAAAGATTATAAATAAGTCATAAATAAGTCCTATGTGATATCGAAATATAATTTAAAACCATAAAAGTAAATTTAAAAAATCGTAAACAAATATTTTACAAAATACACATCAATGGTAAGGAAATTATAAAGAATGTTGGAAATAAAGAAATAAAGAGATATTTCGTGATAAATAAAAAATAATAAAGATTTTCATTGTAAGTTATATATATAATATCACCACGCCAATGTAGCATACGCGGGTTGCAAGGTCAACGAGGTCTATTTATGGTTTTTGTGTTTAATTTGTAGAACTCCATATTTATTTTTAGCGAAATTTAAAATAAATTAAATTTTAATAAATATTATTATTAATTATAACCCGTAGAACTTAATAATAATATTTATTAAAATTTAATTTATTTTAAATTTCGCTAAAAATCAACGAGGTCTGCCGTGCGACATGTTAACAGTCCCCGGTGTGACCGAATATTGCTAATTTTGATGATAGCAAGCATACATTATACATTATACAGTTGAATAGTATAGTTTTACCACATGTACGTAGAGCATTTATCCATTTAATTCTTAAAAATTATAAACATATGTATTTTGAGAAACAATAATATTTGGTTACATTTTAGAAACAATTGTTATCACTTCGATACGATATTTTAGATTTTTTGTTCATTGACTGCCTAACCCAGATACCTTTCGAAATTTTTAATCTTTTATAAAGGAACACATACATGTTACATGTGAAATAATTACACCCTTATTCTTTCGCTACCCTGATATTTGATCTGCGTACATTTTGCTAGTCTCATTATACTCAAAGCAATACTCCCCTACGAAAAGTTAAGGATATCGGATACGTGTACATCGGAATAATAAATTAATTGTTCAAGAAGTGCTTAATTCAAACGAGTATTTTTTGCCTTAATTTTTGGAGGACTTGGATATAAATCGAATGATACTTTGATAGAGGAACAAACGTACCTGGGTATTTAAAAAAATATCTAATTCAATAAATATATCAGGAACGAAATTAAATTAAATTACATATACACATATTTACGAAATTTGAATTGGATCAGTACACCTGTTTTAATTTGATGATGATAATGATTTTTATTAGTAAAAATTTGTAAATTAATATAAAAAAATAAAAGTAAAGTATTTGTATTTATTACATTCTTGTAAACCGGGCATATATATATATATGAAGGATTATTTTCTAGGATAACCCGCGTATTGTAGTCTTGAGTCTGTTATATTGTACCCAACGTTTCGGACAGATAGCACTGGCCATTTTCAAAGGGATTTTTCGCCTTGTATTTCAAGTTCTGTTTGGAATTGATGGCAAGCACACCCGTTCACTCCAGAAGTCGAGATCCAAGTGAAGCCTAATGCGAGGCTAATTGCTGAATTTACTTTGTGACCTGGTAATTCTTCTATTATTGTTGGAAATTCCGTTATTGTTAGTTATATTAATATGTTCATTTACTGCGTCTTTACTTGGAATCGGGTTATTAGGGGCTGATTTTGAAAAGATTTTTCAGTCGTTAAGAATGGATTTCCAAGTATAAGGAATTCGGATCGCGTCGTCGCGGCAATTCATGTTATTTTTATTTGTATGTATTTCTATTACTTCTCTGTGTATTCTGCATGTTTCGTTATTAATATTTGCGATGGTTGAAGCATTATTAAAATCTATTTTATGTCCTTCCGTAAGGACATGATGAACTAAGGATGAGGTGAGTTTTTTATTTTCAACATCTACTTTATGCTCAGACACGCGGCAGGATATTTTTCTGTTAGACCAGCCGATATAACACTTATCACAGTTCGCGCAAGGTATTTGATAAACGCCGTGAGATTCTAAAGGTATGTTGTCTTTGGGGCTTCTTAGCAATGAATTTATTTTATTATTTGTTCGCAAAAAATTTTTAATACTGTTTTTGCGTAATAAGCGACTGATTTTATCGGTAGTGCCTTTTATACACGGAAGAAAAGCTAGCGACTTTGGGGGTTCGGTTATAACTTTAGTATCTGAGTTTTTATTGTATTCGCGGTTGATGGCTTTCTTAATAATTGATTTAGTGTATCCGTCGCACTCTAAGGGCCGGTTGTTTCAAGTTGGATTAAAGTAAGCGTTCTTTTACAGCATAGATTTTTACGTTCTCCACCAATCAGACGATCCGTTTTGCAAAATGATAATTTCAATTTTCTCTAAACTCACAAATCATTATTTTGTTACTACTATAATTTTGAGAGTAGCAGGATATTTTATCATCAGATGTAATTTTTTTTTTTAAGTACCTATATGGATACATAAATTTGTTATATTGTTGTACCTCTCCAAAAAGAGTCTGACTCCTGTGTCTGGAGAGGGACTTACACTTCAAACAATTGAAAAATGAATATAGTAAGGTAATAAAATTTAAAGCAAAGATAATAAAAGTGTACAGTATAATAATATTAAATTTAAAAGTATATTTTATTAAAGACATACTATTCTAAAGAATTATATGATAAACAGTTTATACAATTAAGTAATATGTAATACAAAATAAAAATTTAGTTAATTTTGAGGGTTTTTTTAAATATATTTTTTAAGGCCTCAGTGTTTTTCAATGCTCATTTTAACAGGTAATTCGTTGAACCATTTCACACCTCTAAATGTATAACGATGCTGGGCAGTTATGGTAAATACTACAAGGATATGCAATTTACCAAGATTTATATATCTGCTACTATTATTATTACGCCATCTTAAAAAAAATATATCTATTGAGAGGACTGAAGAGAAAAAAGACGAGAGGGACTTCTGTTGAAACTATAGTTGTGACATAAATAAATCAATGTATTTATTTTATCATTACTATATTATATAAGATTAATGAAAATCAAAATACCTACATTGCTTGAATTCCATAAAAATTTATTGAAAAAAATAAAGGTTATTCTAGCACGATGGGTAGTGACTAAGAGGCTTTTTTCATAATGTCTTATGCTTCTGTTTATTCTATTATTAAACGCCGATTTATCGGCACTAAAACCTAAACTGAATTTGAAAGTAATATCTTTGTGATGTACGAAACTGTTTTAAAAAATCATTTCGAATTCACTGCTCTAATAATTACGATCATAAACGTGTAATTTTTTAATGTCATAAGTACCTAAGTTTAGTCTACTAGCACTCACAGGGTTAAGTACTAAACGTCCAGGTCTCAAGTAATCGGTTTGGTAACATCAATAATAATTACAGCAGGCTTTTAACCGTCTAATTGCTGCTGCACATATTCCCACAGAAATATCTCGGCGCAGTGTTGTGGGTAGTGGTAGGGGGCCGTATGTACCGCGGCCATTACGACGTTTATCGCAGTAAAAAGTATGTACACGGCTCCGGGATTGCTATAAATTACGGAAATTGAACGGTCTAGAAGCGTTGATCAACTTAGATCAATTAGATTAATAATTCATGCTAACTTGCCATTCGCAACTACTTTCCCATGCGTTTATCTGCGACATCATAATACTCAAGAATTTACTCGAGCGTGCGCCAAGTACAGAATATGATACACAATAGTTTAGATAAAATTATTTAATGTTTATAGAGTAGTGAATTTTTATTATATTGTACTTTCTTAATGAATAGCTAAGATTTTTATTGAAATAATAAATTCATTTCACTTATTTAAGAGAAAACCTTTTTTTTATGCTTATATTTATTGAAATTCTATATTTTTAACCACACTTTGTCATTAAACATATTTATCATAGAGAATATTTATTTTATTTTTAAAATATATTAAATAAATTTTGTTTTTATAAAAAAAATTAAACAAAGCTACCGTATATGCCATTAAAAATTAAACTAAAAATTGCTAATATTGAAAATTAAAATTTGAAATACAGACATTAACAAAAACAATAATAAAAATATATAGGAGATGAAAAACAATTGTGAAAACAAATTTAAATAGTAACTATTTTCAAAAAAGACTAAATTCAAGAATAAATTCCTAAAATTTCGAATTTATTCAACTGTAATCCTATCTTATTTGAATGTTAAATTTGAAAACTCTTATTAATAATGTCAGCAAATAGCATGGTTAATTTCCAAAAGCTGATTATAAAATTAGGAATAATTATTGCAATCTAAACGTCTTAATTGCTCCTTAATCCTAATTCAACATTTCTACAAGTTTTATCCATATAATTTTTTTTTCTTGCTAAATAAAGAAATAAAAACTCATTAATTTCTAACATCTAGATACCAAAGTAAAAAATCGATTATTTCGTATTTTCATCTCCACGAATTTGTACGTATACATTCTGTATCCACCAGGTAATAAAAGACACGGTTCCTAGAGATGTTATTGTTTAAGCATAATGACATACCTGAGAAGGATAGCTTTTATTTATCCAGTGACAGGACAGCCTTATTCTGCGCTCGCATCAGGCCCAGGACCCTCGTTAATAAGAATTTATATTATTGTTATTGTTACAATTCCAAAGACACCTGGAATGTCTCAGCGAGGAATCGTTACAGGCTCCATGGAATTAGACAAACAATGCTGCTTTGTAACATCCGACCAAATCTGGGTCGGTGATCTACGGTTGGTGGGTACTTAACGAAATACAAAGACATGTCGAACGTGAGCACGGATCCGACACCTTTGTGACGGTTTTAGATTCATTTGCCACGCAGCTAAAATCATTTAAATATTGATTAGATTTCTAATGTTCACTCTTGTTCCGTTACCTGAAACAATTTGAGATACTGCCTTTACACTTATAATGTATTTATTAAAAAATATACTTGTAATATAGAAATTTATTACTTTATTGATGGATTTGGCGTTTACGATGTAGAGATTATTAAAATACTTCCACTTCTCATCTTAAAAAAAGTTCTGTTTCTCTAGAAACGTAAGTAGTGGAAATAAATATGCAAAATTAAACACGGGTATAAAATATTAAACAAGGTTAATATGAGGGGTATAAAAGCAAAGGCAGCAATATCAAAAAAAAATTAACGCAGTCATCAAGGATAATAAAATAATCAGTAATAAAGAATGAGCTGAATTCGAGTTTTCATAGAAAATACAGCCTATAAATTCATAGGAAACATGATTTTGGAAGGGATAGAGATACATAAAATCTAGAATTCAGTACATTTTAAATTAGTAATGCTTGGTGACTGCAATCAAAACAATTTTTTAATTTTTGTATATTCCTGCCTTTGCTTTTGAACCCGTCACATTATCTAATTTCATAGAAATGTATTGTTACATAAAGGTAGTCGACGTAATGCGTACAGATGCAATCTGTCGATCAAGCTCAAATAAAATATTTCATCAGATCGGATCACTTGAGAGAAAAAAGATTTTGGTCTACAGATATGTCCTGAATTGATCATTTAGATTAAAATATTTAATATATCTTTGAAATTACATTTCTGGGAAAAAATATTTCGTTTTGTCACTCGACCGTTAGAATATTTCGGTCAGAATCAATAGAGAATTATTTACCATTTCGAAAAAAAATATTTTAAAAATAATTTAAAAAGAAGGGTTTGTTTTCCAAACGTCCAACTGAGATGTGGTGTTGAACGAATTGCCTTAATATTGGATATCTCGTGAGGGATTCTAGCTTGTGCAGAAGCTTTTTGTGGTGAACCACGTCGAGGACACTGTGTAACAGTAAGATCCCAGCAAATGTGCATTGTCCTAAACGAGTAGAAAGAGCAACAAACGCACGATGATGAGAAAAAATGAGGGATACATTCAAGAGAGCGGTAGTTCACAAAGAACGACTAGGAAGAAGAAAAAAATACTTTTAAAAATAAAGTTTAAGTCAATACAATAAAAATCTTGTATACAAAATTTGTTACAATGTTAGGTAAAATTATTACATATTAAGTGATTAATGCTATTTTAAGCTCTTTTCATTAATGCTATTTTAAGCTCTATAACCACTTAAAATTTACTATATTGAAAATGAATTTTGTGTATAAGCTAACCACACTTTTTTATGTTTTATCAGTTGATAATGAATGATCTAGTTGGATGAAACGGTCGTTCATTATTGAAAAAATTGTGTTCGATTTTTATTGTATTGATTAACAATAAAGGTCTTTAAAATTAATACCTCGTATTCAAAATACTGTCTTAAAAAATAAAATAACCATAATAGTCCCGCGACAAGGCTAAAGAAAAATATTTATCCAACCATGATCTGAATATTTTAAAAAGATATTTAAAAAATTTAATAACTCAAAGAAATGAAATCTTTACATCAAAGATACCTTTCAAACATTTTGCGAGAAACCAGTAGAGGAAAGTTATGTTTATTGGTTTATTTGAAATTAAAATTATGAAAGAAAAAAAAAGAAAATTATGTTTATTGGTTTATTTGAAATTAAAAAAAAATATTTAATACTGTTAATGTTAAATATGTATTAAGAGATAAGTTATGTGCGTGACCCTGAAATTTAAGCTTCCCGTAAACTACAGAGATTAATCTGGCATTGTATACGTAATTTTTTCTTGCTAAGGGTTTACAAACCGAGGGATGATTGAGAATCTGACATTCGGAAGACGAATATGGAAGATGTGCTCTTGGAATGCTCCCGCTGAAACCGCGCCGATAAAGCGGTAATTACCGCCAAGCGTTACCGGTAATTAGCCGATACCGCGTACCGATGATGGGCCAAATTACGGGAGGTTTTACACGGATCGTCTGGTAAAAACCGCAAAGTACACTCGTGGTCTGGGCCGTAATTGCGGGCGTGGGAAGGCTGCCCGGCTAATTGTGGAGCGCGGCCGGCAACTTGCTTTCCATACAACCCATATTCTTTCAATTTCAATATTCATCTTCTTTACTTTATTGCCGTAGGTACTATAAAGGTGAATTTATCTATTGCCTAATTCAGCAGCTTGGAGGCCCGCCTTTAGGTTCGGAGATCGTGCCGTTGGGCTCATAATGCAGTGCTGCAGTGGTGATGACAACTGCGCGCATCTTACATCTCTGACAAAAACCTGCAGAAAATTACGCGCCAACATCGCAAAACATAACTACGAAACAGAAAATAATTTTAAAGAACATCTATTTTAGACCTAATCTAACGTATAAGTCACTAATAATTTTGCTCATTTTGAGAAACAATCCATGAAAAAGTTTATCCTTAAAAAAGGAACACATTAAAGAAAAAACTCGTCAAATTTCATCATGAGAATAGATTTTTTTTATTGTCATTATACATACACCTTAATAGTAGTGAAATGATGGATTCGAATATGAAAGAGATGAAACTATTGTTTTTCATGTCGGTTATTTTTATTTCTAACTAACTTTTCAGCTATACACTCTAAAATGAAATACATGGGAATTAATATGTCATTATTGTGTTGGGCATCACTTTTGTGATGCGCGTTATTGGGCCTCGCATTTGTCCTGCGCGCTGTTATCTGCGTGCAGTTGTCTTATGCGCAACTGTCGTGGCGACGTGACATGTTTTGTTGTTCTCTTCTTTAATAAAAGCCAGATTACTGGTGCTTTAGATATAAACGTAATTCGGCGGCTCGTTATCATAGTTACTTATAGACTGACCATAATTAAAATAATAAATAATTTCAAACCAGGATTCGAATCTGCAATCTTCTGAGCCACAGCCCGATATGTTATCCTCTAAGTGACCTGATCTATTTGGCATCAAAATGTGATAATATTACAGTGTGAATTTTTCCTGGAAAATACTGGAAAAGGTATCCTTTGACTGTTTGAATTTACCCTACCGTGCCCAAAAAATTTGCACTTCGATTGATTTGATTCTAAATGACGAGAATAATCAATATTTTTAAAATAACTAATTCTACAACATCATCGACAGTAATTTGGCTCGCCTTTAGCGTGCACCCTAGCTAGGAGCGGTACGGTTTAAAATTAAACAGCGTTTGTAATGAATTCACCCTTTTGCCCACGTGGACGGTAAAGCAACGAGACGTGAGCGGATTCACAGATGTGCGGCAGCCTCTATCAAGGAGCTGTAGCATGTTATTTAGCAACGAAGTACAGTTTGACAAGTGAAGTCGTTATTTGTGGGAAAATTTTGAGTCACTTCTGAGGTCTTCCGATTTTAATTTTATTTCGATTTGACAAAAATAGATAGAAGCAATTTTATAATTAATAAGATTTATGAACTTCTTCACTGGAAATATTTTTTTGATGTGTAACATCATTACGCTTGGTTTATGGGACTATTTTCGTAAACGCGACGATGAAAACGTATAACAGATGTTCTGTTTACAAATTTATTAATTTTACTCGGCAGATTCAACTTTGACATTAGACGTCGGAAGAAAATGTCAAATTCAATCAGTTTGAATTTAAATTGCTAATATCTCTGTATAACAATTGTTTTGGGTTTTTTCACATTATTTTAATATTTTCTCTACGAGATGATTAAATAAATTATTTTCAATTTTCTTTTGTGTAACATTTTTACGCTTGATTCGTGGGAAGCCACAGACTTCTTTACTGATTCATAATTTGCGACTATTGTAAGACTAATTTTTTTTCTATAAACCCATCACCTCAATGAGAATTTAAATTTTTTAGTTAAAATTTTGGAATTAGAATGTGTAAATGTGAATGGAATGTGAATAAACTATAAATAACCCATCAAAAATTTGAAAACCCACTCCACTTGATGCAAAACTGCACACCTTTACGTGATTTAACTGACAGCCATCAATAGCACATTCTTACTGTCAGAATTAACAGATAACAGATCTTATTCGATAACCATTATTTAACAAAATGTTTTATTTCATAATTATAAGAACTAGTCCTCTAAAAACTAAATAATTAAAAAACTCAACGTGTGCGTAATACACGTTAAGTTTAGAATAATAATATTTCATAAGAATAATCCATAGAAAATTTAAAAAATCACATTACACGACAGAGTACTGCCATATCAATTAATAATAAAACTTAATTTTTTACAGAGTACAACGTGTTATGAAAAATTTATTGTAATCTAAAAGTTGATAAAATTGCCTGATATTATTAATTCTACAGCTTCTGAAATATGATTTCGACATGGAAAAGAAATGAAGAATACCTACCCTACCTACATCAGAATAATCTAAAATAATAATGATTACCAATGAACCATTCAAATTGATCAATTGATACATTATTGAGTATTCAAAACACGAAACATTTAATGCAAAATTACGTAGAGAGTGATTAAAGGAATTAAACAAGACAATTAACCCCAATGTGAGCATTCGGGGTGTAGTTGGGGTGGAGAGCGACGCGCAGCAGCCTCCATATGCCACGCCTCGAATACTAACAGCCTCATTGGACCCCGCCGCTGCTCGGACCGTGGGATAATCGGCCAGCCGGACGTTAATCGTTGAAAATTTGTATAAATTAACCGTCGCAATTTTTCCCCGCCTGCGCTCACAGGGTTAAGAGCGCCATTTAAGCCTCTCCGGGGCAATGTGATTCGTAAACTGTTATGTTCTTTTCAATAGTGTTAATAATATTCGTATAGTAAGAATTTTTACTAAATGATTAGAATCATTCATGTGGGAAAAACATGCTTGCGAAAATATATGGAGATACTCCACTGATGCATTTATCATTTTAATGCTTAATGACGTCACGAGTAGCGCACTGGCCGTATAATAAAAATGTTTTCAATTTAGGTTCCTATTCTTATAATTTGCATATATATACAGGCAGATACTGGAGTTTTTAAATATCCCCATCCCCAAATAATAATAATTTCCAAGGTATAGGTATATCCGTAAACTTAACTAGAATTCAATAGCTGATCTCATTCCGTTTTTGAAATTAGTATGATTTCAGTATGATCCACGAAAGACCTGGCACGATTAGATACTACAAGTATTGGAGGATGGACCTGTTTAATAGTCTCAATAAGCGTAATGCATGCATGAGAATATGTATGAATGTAGCCGAAGAAACAGTGGTGTGCCAAGAAATAAGAATATGGCTATCCTCTCTGCCTATCTCTGCGGAGAAACGGCATGATGGTTAGTTTGTTAGGTAAAAAACAGGTTTTATTTTCAGTTTTTATTTCCATTCGTGAATATTTCACTTCTTAAGAATGTCTTCCAAAGTTTTTAAAACTCAATATTCGTAAGCTTTCGATAAATTCATTTGATCTTCGATAATAGTAGTATTACTGTAAATCATTTATAATTTGTATCGTTAATGCAGATATTCTTTTAATTTTTTTTAAATAAACATACAGGACCAAATCTATAATTATATTCTTGATGGATTTGGCGTTTACATTGTAGAGATTATTTATGATGATCATTAATTAAATAATATTACTTGTTTACTTCTAAGCGAGTTTTATATTCTATATTTTTTTCGCTAGTTAGGTAGATACTACTATAATTATAAACCTTAAAATGTCCACACCCTTCATTATGTTTACATTAAAATGAAGCATAAATAATGAAACTAGTTGTATTATTTGGATCGATACAGCGATAACACATTCGGACATGTAGTCCTCTTCACACTTGGGCCGCTTTAAAATTCATGAATTCAAAGAATGAAACCAGTATGGCCAGGCGCGACACATCCATCCTTGCGTCGTAAATTATATTCAGCCTCCGACACATCGCCATTTTTTCATAAGGCATTTAATTTTAATGAAATCGAAGGGTTTTTTGCTTACGCGAAAATTTCCATAAGTTTGCACCCAACTTTTTCATACAACACCATATTAATAATACGCGAAATGAATGATTTTGTAATGAGAAAAATATAATGAACATTTTTTTTTGTATTTATTATTTATTTATTATTATTTACTTAACATTTTTTATTTACATTATAATATAATGAACTAGTTGTTTGTTGGTCTACAGGCAGTTACTTGCAGTCGATCACATTTTATTAACTAATTAACTCAAAATTTAGTATATCATAAAAAGTAACTCCTGTATTAACTTATTTATATACTAATGAAATTATAACAGAATATAACGTTTATTTAACTATATATGGTGAAATAGCGCATTCATGTCGTTGATAATGTCAATATTTATGGATATAAAATTATGTAAATTTTCAAAAAAGTTAAAAATAAAAAATACATATATAAGAATCTTATGTTTGGCTAATGCTATTTTTTGGTCACAGAAAAAATGTCGGTAATGAAACATTTTTTAATTATATTTAAATAAGTGCTCTGAGAGACATTTTTCATTTTTTGAACAATGAATACGTTTGTTTTGGTTTCAAGCAGTAAACGTTATGAAAATGTGTATTTTTTAACTATAAATATATCGTATATTTTTATAATGCATTCAATAATTGGTTAAATGAGTTTTTACTTTGTTCTTACGAGGAACCAACCAAATTAGGAAACTCTAGTAATGTTTTCTAATGATATTAAATATTCATTAATGGAAAAATCTACTTTAATGAATATTTCTTATTTATCTTCTTTAAAACGTTGGGCTATTATGAATTGAAATAATATAACATTTTAAAAATTCATTCGCTTTAAATTCGTCAAATAGAATATTTCTGCACGGTTTTAATCATTTTATTTGACTTTAATTAAAAATGAATGAATTTTTTAATATTCGATAAAAGTTTCATTAAAGATTTTCCGACGTTTTACATAAATATTTAAGTGAGAAATATTTTTAAAGAGTGCAAATTTTGAAATCGATTATCTCTGTAACTATCGATATTAGGACATTCATATTATAAAATTTTAGACTAATTATTTAGGTAGGAATGTACCTGTAAAACAATGTGAAGAAGCTCTGTTACATCATGTGTATAGATACCAGGCGCGTGCAGTTAAAATTTTAAAGCATAGCATTTACACATGTAATTATTATGGAAAAAATAGAAATTGAATTTAAATAAATAGAAAAAAATAAGTGACAGAATATTATGAAATATTAAAATCTGCATAGTATGATAATTACGTTTTGTGATAGGAATATTACGAGATAATTTTTTTTCACAATATGTGCTCAGAAAAGTCACGCTTTAATATTCTCACTGCACACTCTGATACGATAGTATAAAGGGATTTTTTTACTTGATTAACAAATATTTCATATTGTATCTTCATCATTGCTTTATATAATAGTCCCCCTTTTTTTCACTACGTTGGTCAATATTCTACTGGTCTTAGGAACCATCTAAAAGCATCTTTCTTCATCTCGTCTGGGTATTACGCTCACCTAGTCCCGACATTCTTTATTTATGTCTTAACATATACATATGTGGTTCAAAGCACGACGAACTTATCTACAACGCAAGACTTGATTTCCCTCAGGGCTGCAGAGTGTACAAGAACACACCGTTTTCTCAGTATCTTGTATTAAGATTACTGATTTACTTCATTCATGTAAGATATTTTTCATTTATACTGTTGCCAAATTACAATACAGAAAATGTAAGCAAAATTATTGTTCTACTGTTGTATTTTGCTATTACTTTGTGGTTATTAAGATAACTAGTTTAATTATATTCAAAATTATTGTTCTCTACATCTAAATGTTCTTCGTAATTATTAGTGGTAACTGAAAGGCGTAAAGGCAATATTCAAAATCAGAATGTATGGTTCCATCACACTTATTATCTGCTCTGAAATGGACTAAAAGGTTCTGTTTTTCCAAAAAAAAATGTATTTATATCACATTGCGGTTTTATCTATTCTGTGCCTATTGGCTACTCGTTAAGCAGCTGGGTGAGTACCGGAAGCAAATGAATTTCAAAATGTTTTAGTTTTGCATTATACAATTTTATAAATATAATTATGACTAAGGAATTTTTATTTTACCGAATGTTTGTTTGCTTGTTTGCTTGCTTGCATATAAAAAAAATCATATAATATAGATGTAAAATTTAGGATTCCAAATAATATTCACTATGTTATTTGAGTACCTGTATTATTAATAAAATATTTTTTTTAAATAGAGATGCGAACACGGAATACGTGTCACATCAATATTCTAATTAAATTTTTAAATTTTAAATAAGCTAAACGCTTGTGCTATGAAAATAGGACTAACTTGCTTGTGTCCTGGAATTAGGTACGATCGACCGACCACCAAATCACTAGGCAAGCGTCATGACCACTTTATCCTATTGTTCTTAGTTGACCTATTGATCTATTGACTATTGGCCATTAGTTACATTGTTCTAATATTATGTTAGTACTTAGGAATATCATATAAAATTAAATTTTAGTGCTTTCTTATAGCTACTCTGCATTGGAAAGTAAGTAATATTTTGTGTAACGAGCGCCGCATAAGCTGATATGCAGGTCCGTCCATTTTGTGTGTATAAATATGTAATAATGGTGGTAATTATGATTTATCGCCTCACGCGTTGTTTAATGGATATATCTCGGACAGTTGAAAGCGAAAATTTTCGCAAAACAAGTACAGTATATGGACATTCAATTATAATAATATTATATCACACACATAAACATATTTATACTCACTATCGGATACACATAAATCTTATAATGAAATCCATATTTTTTCTTATTGATCCCTTATACCAGGGGTTCTCAAAAGGTGTGCCAGATTAGAGAGACGCCTTATACCTTTTGAAATAACTCAAAACGATTTAATTTTCAAAAAATCATTGTTTCAGAAGTCAAAGTTTTGTGACCTCTATTGAAGTTTATTTTTCTCAGGACTAAATATATGATTTTGATGTGCATTTTTTTTAGAGACACTGAAACACAGTCGCATACAAACGATTGAGGTGCGTGGAAAAATTCTGATACATCAAGGGCTCCGCGAATCGAAAAAATTTGGGTATTGCTGCCTTATACAATAAATATACGACAACTTTTATAATGAACGGGTCAATAGTACTCTTTTATTTAATGAATATTTATGTAATGAAACTATATATACATATATAT
>JADDOH010018861.1:0-33525 GCA_016648135.1 Agrypnia vestita
GGACAGGCATATCAGTAGAAACTAGATTTAAAAAACGTGAAAGGTGCCTCACTTATCATTACTTTTCGGAATATGCTAACCATATTATAGAAAATAACCATACATTCAACATTACAAAAATACACATTTTAGTTAAATACGGCCTGAAACAAAATAATTTAGAAACGCTTGAAATTCATAAAAACCTAAACACACCAAATAACATTATCAATAATCAAATACAACCATTCACATCACCCCTTCTCACTATGTTCTCGCTCTCTCACCACCTAGACAGCCCCTCGACTTCTACTGAACCCACAACCCACACATCAGGCATCCACTCCCACACACCTCAGTATCAACTCATCTGAAGAAGGAAACGGAGCTTTCCGAAACACGTATTTTTATATAAATAAAATAATGGAAATTTTTTTTATTCATAATTATTAATTAAATTTCTTACTTATATTATTATATATTCTAGATTATATATAATAATGACACATCAATTCGCATAAACCACTTTTATATTACCTCCTCCAAATAAAAAGTGAGCGTACTATTTCATATGGAACCAGGTAATTTTTTCCCATCTGGAAACAACACATTTCAAAGACCCATATTAATTGGTGATTTCTGGAGTTGTTATATTTATTTAAACTACCTACACTTCTTTCATTTCTTCCGTGTAAAACTACTCTATTAAAAACATTTTTGTTCATTACATACTAAGATATTAGTGTAAAAAACGCTTATTAGACCAGTGCTCACATACGCAGCTGAGACATGAGTACTAACTAAGAGGAATGAGTGAGCACTGGACGTTTTTGTAAGGTAAATTTTGAGGCATATCTTTGGACCGGTTCTATAAAATAGACTTTTATGCAAACGTTACAACAATGAGCTTTATACTCTGTTTAAGGAGCTAAACGTCGCCAAATTCATAAAACTGGGAAGACTACGTACGGTGGCTTGGTCATGCGGAGAGAATGACCAAGCATCAACATCAAAGTCCCTGCTGAACTCGAGACCGATGGGCGAAGGAACTTAGGAAGGCCAAAATTAATATGGAGCGACAATTTCCTCAAGACATTACCTATTTTAGATTTTCTATACTGGAGGGAGCTGGCACTAAACCGAAATGAGTGGAGGAAGACTCTTGAGGAGGCAAAGACCCACCAGGTGTTGTAGAGCCAAGAGTAATGAAGATGATTTCGTTCATTACAACTCTCTTTTACACAAAGGGCGTGGGATGTTGGCTACCTATTGACGAATGTTCGTCTTATATTGTCTTTTTGTGGCTTGTTTATCCAAATAAACACTGTTTTTGAGATGATAATAATAATAATAATAATAATAATAATAATAATAATAATAATAATAGTTTTTATTCATATCTTATTTTTTGAGTTGTATTACACTTCGACTGCCTAACTAGGGATTACCTGTTTGAAAGCAGTCGACTATTTACATAGCAAAAAGAGAAGAATATAATTTAGTATACATTACAATAAATTTTTTAAATGAACAAATGTATAATAAATTTAAATTTGATAAAATAAATAGGAACAGAAATACAGAATTATCAGTAAAGTAAGGTAAAGCAAAAATAAAAATCAAAATAAAATATAAATTACAGAATATATATTATAAATATACTTACCGTCAGCAGTAAACAGAGAGGATAGAGCACCACACTGGTACATCTCGGTGATCGCATTCAAAATATTTTTTTGGATATTGCTGCCTTTGCTTTTATACCCCACATATGATATCTATTTAGGGAGGCTTACTTACTATATTTACTTTCCTTAGATGCTAGTTTCATTTGCGTACGTCTGAATTAATGCAAGAACTCAATTTTTAACCTCTAGTCTTTTTTCTATAATATTTATCTAGTTAAAAACTTAAAAAATAAATAAATATCGTTTCATTGAAAGATTTGGCAGATACTTCGTGGTGCAACATTATAATTTCAAATATGTTTTAATATACTTTGTAATACACACACAATATGAGTTATTAATTTACAACTATAGTTTCGAGAGGAGCAGTCCCTCTCATCATCAGGTATAGATAATAACTAACTTAAATACAAAATTTATCAATCTAATTGGGTAGGTCAGGGGGTCAGGGGGGCGCGCGGCGGGGAAGGGTATTTTTTTCGCCGAACAGCTCTAGGAGTGGTGAAGTGGACTGAAATGTGATATTATTTATTAATGTGTTTCCAGAATTTAAATTTTTTAGGATTTCAACGGTTTCCAAACTATTCATTATCCATCGTCTATGAGGAACCGAGTGGAGTAATTTTAATTTGTGACTATCGAAAGAATGATTGGTGTTAATTATATGATTGGCAAATTCGGAGAAATTGTTATTTTTTAAGCAGCGGCGATGTTCTTTTATGCGTGTATTTAAGTTTCTACCCTTCCCTGCCGCGCGCCCCCCTGACCCCCCTGACCTACCCAATTAGATTGATAAATTTTGTATTTAAGTTAGTTATTATCTATACCTGATGATGAGAGGGACTGCTCCTCTCGAAACTATAGTTGTAAATTAATAACTCATATTGTGTGTGTATTACAAAGTATATTAAAACATATTTGAAAATATCGTTTCTCTTATTAAACCTTATACCTTTTAATACGTAGTGTCACAAAAATGTTCAAAGGTTAAACTCAAATGCTTTGTGTTTTATAAACAGGCTGTAGATTACGGGTCAGCGGCCACCGCACTCAGATCGCGATACTCCCACAGCGCAGCGTGTGCACCTGACGTTATCGAAAGCTTCTGAGCAGCAGCAGACAGAAAGAACATCACCAAGTGATGCCTGGGGCCGTATTCGCAGATAATCCTTACCGGCGTCTTAGTACGATGGCGCATAAACTAGGGGTGTTCTTTTGTAACTATTTTCTTTTACAGCATTATTACGGTTGCTTTCTTGAAAATTTTTCTAGTCGAGATGTTGTTTAAAGGAGAAATAGTCGTACAACAGCCAGTGCATTAAAACTAATCGAATTTTTTATTCTACACTGTTGGGTGCATTAGAATATTTGTATTTTTGACGTTACGTCATGTTATTGATGGATTTATGATCATTGAATTTGGTGTAAAACATAAAATATGTTATCTCTACTTGAATTCAATATTAATTTTGAAAGACTTAACTCGAAATATTCATTTGTCGATGAGAGATTCTAATATTCTCGAAATTCAAGTAGTTAATTATAAAATTTTAATTAAACTCAATTAGGAAAAATACCCCATTTATAAACGCAATGTATTAATAATAATGAAATAGAATTCAGCATTGACACAGATATTCATAACACCTCAAACATCCCATATCCCACAAACAGATCGAACGAAATTTGATCTACTGTTTAGTAATGTAATAATGACATAATAGATAATGTAACAAAGTGGAATTCAAAATATATAATTTAAAAAAAAAGTGTAAAATAACGTTTATGTACACGATTTTAAATTCAAAATATTAAACAATAAAACAAAAACATATGTTAAAGAGGAATTAATTACACACATTATATTCAAATTCTTAAAACTTGTCTACAGATTTATTTGGAAAACATTATTAACCTCGCAGGACTATATTCCTGCTTTGATTATGAGTCGAAAATGTTCGAGCAGCCATAAACTAATATCAATAGTCATGGAGTTATGCAGTATCAAAGTTTGCATTATTTTTTCAATATTTCTGACTTAATTTTTACAAAATATTAAACTATCAATACAGTAACTTATATCGATTACGAAAAATTCATTCGTTTCAATACACGTTAAATAAAATGATAAAAACCCTGAAGAAATTCTAATTGGAATGTTTTCCAATTGGAATTGGAAGATTTTTATTATTTTATTTACTTGTATTTTGGGAATGAATTATTCATGTTCGATATAAGTTATTGTAGTGATAGTCCAACGTTTTATAAAAAATAAGTCATAAATATTGGGAAAAAATGCAAACTTAGGTGTTGCATATCTCCAAAACTTTCCATATTGTGTCATGGTTGCAACATTTCGACTCGTAATTAAAGCAAGAATATTTTTCTGTGAGGTTATTAATGTTTTACAAATAACCCTGTATATATTCCAAATCAGTTTCTTTCATAAACATATTCGAAGGGACCATGCTGGAAACATCTATGGTCCTTTCCATGACATATTATTCATAGACTTTGCAGCTAGTAATGATGCCTCAATAACATAAATATTAAACAATATTCATTTTAATGTGTATATTATATTTAATTTATGGAACATATTTAATTTTAATTATTGTTTGTCTATCCTGACGAAGATACAGAAGTATCAAATTATTCGGCAGAAATTAAAAACAATCAATGTGGTTTGTGCACAGTTTTTTGAAATTAATAATTAAGTCCAACCACAAATTTATCACTAAAATTATTAAAAATCATAGTAAATCGTTTTATTTTCATATCTCTTGTATTAACTTAAAGTTACTTCGTCGCACAAACGTGTGATCAGCGCGATCGATAAACTGCCATGTACAGCTCTGGATGTAATACAATTTAGTTTCATTTATCGAATGCTTTACGTTAAAAGAAACAATCGTTAGTTAAGGAAGCCATCGCTGGTGAAAATTCTTTAGAAATTCTTCGGCTATTACCCAACGCCTCCGTGAAAAAGTAAGCAAAAGAAAAAGTAATAAATATTGCTTTAAGACTTTTTCTCTCCTCTAAGCTTAGTGTTTGCTCCCCACTATATTAATAGACAAGTGTTTTAACATGTAGATCAACAAGCTACTCATCTTCGTATGTAGCTATATTATACCTTATATTTATAATTTACAGTGAGACGTGTTTTATTTTCAAAAAAAAATCAGAGAAAAGAAATATAGTTAAGACCAGATCTCGAGTTCGACACCCGGTGTTTGTCAACTGTAGGTTTTTAAGCATACCTTTTCTGTTTATCTTTATAGACGATTATATTTTTTTAATTATCAAGAATAACAATTTTCTTTGAAAATAAAACGGTGTTTAGTTGTTAAAAGGGTCGTCTTGTTGTGCCATCTCCCATTGGAGGTCGGCAACCATACGACTCTATTTAGTAGGTAACAACTCAGTCGAGTTACACTTGTACCAGTCCCTTAAGTTACGAACCTACGGTGTGGTCTTTACACCTACCATTTCTTACTGGTGCAGAGTAGTATATAAGTTGTACGCTTCCCAGCTCACGACTACGCGGAACGTACAGTGACTCTAAAGCCACGTATTCACTAGGGGACAAATCGCGAAACATTCCGCTCGGCATGTCGCATCAACATCTGCGCTCATGTTTCGGGGACTATGACGCGGTCATTTGACGTGTACACACCGGGACTCGCATATCTTGTCGCGGAAATGTCACCCGATGAGCTTATGATGACAGCTGCGGTATCTCATTTGGCGAAAACGGGGTTCCGCGCAATTCGAAATGTTTTTTTGGGTCGCAATTTCAAATTAACGAGGTTTTACTGTAGTAAATTGAATATTATTAAAAACAAGGTCCTTTTTGCAAATAATTATTGTTTTCCACACGTCGCGGAAATGTCGCCCTATGAGGTTATTATTTGCGAAATTATTTACTGCAAAGAGAAAGAAGGACGGACATTCTATGCGATATTCGATAGATACAGCTCGATGAGTTCAAGAACAATTTCGTTTCCCCACATTGTCATCTTGACAGATACAGCGCATGCATATTCACTTGTAAACATACCACGTGGTACTGACGCTCCGCGTAATGTTGCAGTGAGCTCGCTCGGGTACCGTGCGCATGGCAACGTTGCCACGGCACGTAGAAATGCCGCGCTATGTTGTGTGCGATGTCGCGGAACAGTGCACGACGTTGCAACGTCACGTAGACTCTATGCCGCGCGTGCTGTTGAGGGACAATTTGTCCCCTAGTGAATACATGGCTGACGCACGATCGGATGTACTCAACCCTTGTGTCGGCTCTCGGCGGATTCGCCTTGTGGGCGCTGCTTCTACGTTATTATAAAATTAAAGAGTTTCGTACAATAAACTATGCATTCAAGCTGATTTACAATTTAAGTATGTGAGGTTTGCTAATGACGCGGATCTATATTATTCTATTTTACGCGCGGTTTGACTTCTATATAAAGCTCGCACCCCCGTAGCGATGTCGAAGTGTTTACAGACTGGCGCTGGCGGAGAAAATGGCGTAGCCTCGTCTATATGCATGGTCCTCCACTTCGATAGGTAGTCCTTATGCTTCTCGAAGGTTCCGTCGCTGTCCTCAGGCCGCTCCTTCTCGCGGTGCGGCTACCGACTCCGAGATGTCGCTGGTGCCGATTCGCTACGAACCTTATCACATACTTTTCCATTTTAATATGTCCGAAATACTCGAGCTTAATATGTAATTGGATGTCTCGATCATTTCTCAGTCTTTTTCTTACGCCAGAAGACTTTAACATTCGTCACTCTATCCACCCAGGAAACTTTCAATATGCGTCTATAGAGCCGCATCTCAAAAGCATTTGCAGATTAGTTTTTGATTAAGTATTATTATCTACAATTTAATTTGACTTAATATTTTTCAGAAACTTAACGCGTGTGTCCCGTCTATTTTATATGTTACTAATATAAAAGTCTCGCTGTCATCTGATTAGAGAGATATATTCACTATTCAGAAATTTTTGTTACTTCTGTATTCGTTATACGGAGATTGGACCTGTAAATATTTCTTTCGACAAAGATATTTTTTATATTATTGTGTAAATTATCTTCTTCTTCTACCCCTTATCCTATTGGGTGTGGGTCCGTACACCGGATAAAAAGTTCAAATTTTTCCTATCTTGGGCTTCGCTCTCCACGTCAGCCCAATTTAGTCGCAACCTCGCTTCGCAGCAGTCCTCCAACTGCTTCCGCCAGCTACTCCTAGGACGGTCCCTTGGTTTTCTGCCTCCTGGTCTTGTCTGGAATATCCGCTTTGGCAGTCTATCTGTCGACATCCGCAAGATATGTCCCAGCCACCATAACTGTGATTTCTCGATAAACGTCAAAAAGGGTTTTACTTCGAGACATTATCTTATTTGAGTATTTCTGATTCTGTCCCCTCTGGTAATTCCTATTATTCTTCGTAGAAATCCCATCTCGGCGACCTGTAGCCTTGAGCGGGTTCTTTCGGTCAAGATCCAGTGCTCGTGGCCGTACACTAGGGTTGGCCTGAAAACTGATTTGAATACTGCCAACTTTGCTCGCTGGCTGAGCTCCACTTTTCTAGGTACAGGATAATACAGGGATCGAGCTACCTGGCTTGCGGCTCCTATCCTCCTATCCAATTCACCTTCTCGCTTTCCATTCTAAGATGTTATTGTGTAAATTATTATTATTAAATTCCTACATAACGTTAAAAAGGGTTTTTTCATTATTAAAATAAAACACAAATTACTTTGTTTTCACCACTATATTAGATTAAAAAATCTACATGTTTCGAGAACAATGTTCTCTTCATCAGGATTATTGTGTACTAACCTTAAAAGATTGTTTCAACTTTTAAGATTAGTACACAATAATCCTGATGAAGAGAACATTGTTCTCGAAACATGTAGATTTTTTAATCTAATATAGTGGTGAAAACAAAGTAATTTGTGTTTTATTTTAATAATAATGT
The DNA here is from genome assembly GCA_016648135.1 of Agrypnia vestita. NCBI lineage: Eukaryota > Metazoa > Arthropoda > Insecta > Trichoptera > Phryganeidae > Agrypnia > Agrypnia vestita. The sequence goes on from JADDOH010018861.1 coordinate 7,645, forward strand.
CACCACAAAGTTCAAGCCTTCATACAGAAGAAGAAAAAATATTCTTCGAACAGTTTTTTTCATTAATAATTATCTTTATTGCAATACATTTATATTAACGATTAAACACCTTGTTTCAGGCCTAAGCGGAGAAGACAATAGATTTCATCTACACGTCTCTGGTGAGTGAAGACATTTGCACTATTCTCTGATATCTCGTTATAATATTACCTACTGTTGCAACGTTAGCGCGCGGTGCCGTGCGATCCACTTGTTGCGTTCCGATCTAGCGTTGCTTTAATGGGAATCCTGTCCGCACTGTCGTCACATTCGACAGCATTAGGGGGGATTGAACAAGCCAAGGAAATCCTACATCTTCCATAACTACGGTGACCATATATTTTTTTAAATAAATAAAATACATTTTAACGTTAAGTAATAGATACTCGGCCGTATTCTGAAAATCTAGCAATTTTGGGATCTTAAGATTGGTATCCCTACATTTTATAGATGAGAATGCAAAATAAAAAATAAATGACATCGGTGTTTGTTTCTTTCAATTTCTACTTGAGAGAGAAGGAGACAACACGACAATGCGATACGAGACATGACGGTTATCCGTCAAGTGTCAAAATATACAAAATATACGTATCTCGACGTCAAGCCGAAATCGGGTGATAATAGTTATCAGAAAAATATGTTTTAACAATTATAAGCATTTAAAAAAATATCTATAACCTGTGACGGTCTTTTCACTCCTGTTGCTACAAATCTTTATTTTTCTTCATTTTTTTTATTATTATATAATCCTGAATAATGCTTCTGTAAACTGTTGTCCTAAATTCAAAGCTAACAGTTCCATATTTTTCTGATAACTATTATGACTTGGCCCATCACCCGATTTTGGCTTGACGTCGAGATACGGGACATCCTGTAGATATGAGTCCAAAGTGATAATGACAATTTTGCCATAATTTGACATCAGGACGCTGTGGGAGAAGGCATTAATAAGTGCATATGAAATAATATTTTTTCTATAAGCTTTAAATACAGCGTTAGTACTTATTTCATGTAATTTTAGTCGGAACATGAGAATTGTGAGGTTGAGTTTGCGATAGGTACTTCGGTAATCGGTAATAATGCACAGAACTTATTCATCCAGCGAACATGCAAAGCATACAATGACCACTCCAATGACATTGATATATTTAATACCAACATCTCAGCTCTTAAAAATCGTATTTAAACCGCTTATATTATATTACTAGTTTCTATATCTTCACCGGATTAACTGAGACCGACCATCATCATACACACACCACAGCCAAACTCTCATCACTTTTTACACATACCCCCATATCTGTATACAACGTCACGCACAGAATACATACGCACTCCACTCAGCTACAATCCCATACACCTCACTCCACTTCCCCCTCTAACTCCCACTCCTATCCCTCTATTTAATATATGTTCTCTTTATTGCTTGACTTAACATTTTATGCCGTGGATCTCTATAACTGGTCTACGAATTACCCAATACGTTATGTATTATTATAATAAATAATATACTGTTGAGATTCCTAAAATAAAAATAAATAAAAAAATAAATAAATAAAATAAAAAATCCGTTTGAAGCTCTGTCAGACCAGACCGCCTGGATAAAAAGGTACCGGAGAAATCGCATTTCTAAAGGCATTGCAGACATCGGACACGGCAAATAAAGGCATTTAATTTGAGAGGGATATGTGAAAATATAAAAATCTCCTTATTTGAGTACGACAAACACCGAACACTGACGTATACCTGCACATACATCTCGTTTTTTTTTACTCCCATCTTAAGTGTTGAGATAGTAATCTTAATATAATATTTATATTTTTGAAAAAAAATATATGTTTAAAAAAGTGTTAGAATTTATTTTTATTTTTGTTTAAAATATTGAAGATATATTTAAAAAAATACATTTCATACTCAATAATTAAAAACATCGCAAATTCTTTATAAACATCTTTCTTTACAAATAATAAATTGAAAACTGTAAATGAATAAAGCACCAAGTGCCAATGTTCATTTTAAGATGCAACGTAAAAAGCGAATATCGTCAGTGTAGTACAAAAAGTCGTTAAATAACAAATTCATTTTTTTCGGCAAATCGCTTTCAACGTTTCTATGCCTTAAATCTGCAATAATTATATAAAAGCGCTTATCATATGGAATTTGTGCCAGAAATTACTAAAATCATTTAATAACTTGTGGTGAGAAAGTTTGGAGTATGTACGCTTTTATACAAAAAGAAAAGAAAATGTCATTAAGTAAACTGATGATTTTATTAAAAAAATATTTGGTATATAAAATTAATGACTTTTTTCATCCACAAAACAGCCATTCTATAACAAAAAACGTATTGATGACTTCTTGCTCTCACAGTTTACATAAAAAATAACCCACAATGACTTCTAACTCTATGTTTTGTTTATATCTTACTTACTTAATTTAATGTCTTAATTTGTATAACATAATCTAATTTTTCATTGTCTATATCTTACTTATTTAATCTAATGACTTACACTCATGATTACATTAACAATAGATATATAAATATATGACAATACCCCCACTTTTAAACACGAGAATAAATTCTCATTTAAAAGTGTGTAACATAAAAGTAAGTGTGTAACATAAATGTGTAATAATTATATTTTATTGAATACAGTCGTTCCATATTACATTTACCAAATAAATTTAATATTTTTTTTTAAAAATATATGAAATTAACACAGTCAGAACTTCAGTGCAATGCTTAATTTATTGGCAAAGGCATATAGTACTAATCTGTATACTTACCTTAAAAAAAAATTGGTAGGTACTTAGTGCTTTATTTATTTCCAGTGTCCAATTAAAGTACTATATTATATGAAATAACAAGGATAAAGATTTTATAAACATCGGTGTTTATAAATTAATTTGTAATGATTGCAATAATTTTTATTTAAGTTAAACTTGTTGAAATTAAGATTTTAAATTAAGGAACACTTATTCCAAGGAGCAATAACTACTTATTCCAATTACTTATTTCCAATCGCCTTTGGAAACAGAGCATTATTTTGATATTAACAAGGGTTTAAAATTTTTATTTACAAATAACATAGTTATAACAATTAAATAAATAAGCAATTTTACAAATTAGAAAAAGCATTTATATCAAATAACATAGATAACCAAATTCTTTTTGCAAAAAGTTATTGTTAATTTTAAATTAGATTTCGCTTCAGTTTCTAATAAATTATTCAACTCACTTATATACAGGGTTATTTGTAAAACTTTAATAACCTCGCAGAATTGTATTCCTGCCTTGATTATGAGTCGAAAATGTTCAGGGATGTAATGTCCTTATATCAATCGTTAAAGAGCATTTTTTTCAATATTTATGGCTTATTTTTAGTAAAACGTCACAGCAACTTTACAACATTACAGCAACTTATATCGATTACGAAAAATTTATTCGTTTCAATACAAGTTAAATTAAATGATAAAAACCCTACAGAAATTGAAGGTTATTATCATTTTATTTGACTTGTATTAAAGGGAATGAATTGTTTATATTCGATATAAATTACTGTAATGATAATCCGACGTTTTACAAAAAATAAAAAATTTAAAACTTTAATGTCACATGTATCCATAACTATTGATAATTAGATTATGGTTGCTTGAACATTATCTGTAAAGTATTATGGACAATCTTTGTTATACCCTGCATAATTTATATTTTTTGATGTTGTATGTACCTTCAAATTTAATTTTAATATATTTTTTTGAAAGGGGTCGTTAAGTTCAAGATTTTTCGTATTTTTTCTGAAAAAATTAAATGCAATTTTTAAGTCTCTTATCATGCGTCAAGCGAATTGCACGGACTTTGTCGGTACATTAGAAATTGAAGGAAATTTAATTTAATTTTGAATGACAAAGGGGATAAATTGGTTCTTGTGAAATAAATTAATATGTGGTACAGCGCTCCGAAATGGAGGAATGTCCCCTAGAATAAAGGACGTGTGGTCGCCGCGCCCGTTACAGCACCTGTCGATTAAGATTTGTATTGTGGCGGGAAACTTTCGCACCTCCAGGGAACAATGGCGGCATTTTTAAATACGTCACCTGCACGAAGCAATTTATTTTTTATATTATATTATAAAATAAAAAAATGTTTGAAACGTGGTTAACAATGTTTGTGAGACATTTTGACTTTTGAATGTAAATAAAATCCACCTTTTTGTCAAAGGCTTCCATTCTGAATCTGAATACTGTCACAGGACTGTGTAAAATAATTTAATTTTTGTATTAATTTACCGAGAAGTCACTGGACACGAATTTAATTTGAGCAGAATTCTCTAATTCATGCTAACTGTCACTTAAAAAATATTTCAAATACTATTATGTTTCTTAATTCGCATCGATTCGTTGTTTTTATCACATCGATCACTTTCTTGAATACTATGTGCAGAATCGAATGAATTTTTCATAATCGATAAAAGTTACTATAATGATTGTTCAACTTTGTGCAAAAAATAGGTTAGAAATATTGAAAAAGAATGTAAACTTTGATATTGCATATTTCCAAAACTATTGATATTAGCAATAGGTCATGGTTGCTTGAACATTTTCGACTTATTACAAAGTAGGAATCCACCTGGTAAGTATTTGCTACTCTCTATGAAACACCCTGTATACGATCCAAATCTGAAATCCTTTCATTTATTTGAAGACACTATACTAAAGACATATGTGATCTTTTCTCATGAACTTGTTAGGTATACCTACATAGATTTCGCAACTGGTAATGATACCACTATATTTTATATTTATATACCTGTTGTAAAATGGAGTATTACGCAATATTCTTTTTAATGTATGTACCTATAACATATATACGATATTATTCCGAATTTAATGTATATACCATAATGTATATACGATATTATTCCGAATTATTTAACACATATAGTAGAATACACCTGAAAATCAGTATTTTCAATTTTATCAGTATTCTGAGAACATACATATATACATATAAAAATATTTGTATGTACATTTAAGTGAGCGTACGTTCTATATATTCCAAATCTGAAAACCTTTCGTTTATTTGAAGACACTAAGCTAGAGAAGTCTGCGGTTTTTTCTCATGAACTAGTTATTCATAGATTTCGCAGCTGGTAATAATACTACTATAGGCATTTTAAAGTTGAGTAACACGCAATATTCTTTTTAATGTGTATATACGATATTCTTCAGAATTTATTACTTACTTACCATCACGCCATTTCCCCGTGGGGGTAGGCAGAGAGGATAGAGCGCCACACTCTTCCGTCCTGACATACAACTCTCGCCTCATCCAAATTCATACATCTTCGCGTGCAAGCTCGCCGGTTGTCGAGGCTTCTAACGGGATCATCTTCCAGTATTTGGTTAATCTGGTCTTCCCGTGTCTTCCGTGTCGCCCTCTTTTTCTGGCGCCATCAACACTTGCATTACTTTCTTACCATTCTTTCCTCATTCATTCGCTCAATATGCCCAATTTAGAATACGCCTGAAAATCAGTATTTTCATTTTCTTCTTCAAATGTAGCAAATTTATTTTTTGGTAACAAAACATGGTGAAAAAATTCAACATGTTTCGAAGCCAATGGCTTCTTCGTCAGGATAACAAAAATAATATTTAAAAATCGAAGTTTAGATCAAAATATTAAAAAGTTATATATGGAAAATGATAATATAAAGTACCTAATTAACATGAAAATAAATTTAAAAGATAACTATTTGCAAAAAGGACCTGATTATTTATAATATTCAATTTATAATATTCAATTTTACACTCTTTCTTACTTCCAAAATTTCTAATTTATCAAATTGTGATTCTTAAATTAAATTATCATTTTCCATATATAACTTTTTAATATTTTGATCTATACTTCGATTTTTAAATATTATTATTGTTATCCTGACGAAGAAGCCATTGGCTTCGAAACATGTTGAATTTTTTCAATAAATAAGTGGTTTTAACAAAGTTAATTTATAACAATTATCAGTATTTTCAATTTTATCAGTCCTCAGAACATACCTGCGTATTAAAACAATATTATTTATTACGTACATTTAAGTGATCATTTTCTCACGAATATCTCAAAGATTTTCCGACCGGCCACCGCTTCAAATATAATAGGACTTATTTGCGCTAATTATTTGAGCTCACCGCCCGTCCAGGGGCGGCTGGGCGTCGTGTGTAAACAGCGCCCGCACGCCGGTTGGTTTAAGCGCGCCACTAATCGGTTTAACTTAATGAAAAATGACACCCGCAGCACCCAGTACGGACGTCCCAAGTGTACGAAGATTTCAGCACGTCCCTACCGCGGTTCGACAATTCATTTCCATCGAAACGGAACGCAATTTTTTATATTTTTTATTTTTTTATATTTTTTTATTTAATTAATAATATATATATAATGTGGTTTCCCAAATATTTTAGTTTTTTTTTAAATAAAAGCTTTTTTGCGTTGCTCTGAAAAGAGTATATATTTTATTAGCAAAAGAACATAATATTTCACATTATAATTTAAAAATAATAAAAGTACACACCTGAAAAGAGAAACAACATTTAAAGCTATTATTTTATATTATAAACTTTATCACCGGTATATTATAATTTTCTCAATAGCTCGATTGTCAGTTGTTTGTGAAAGAATTTTCACACAAATTTAAACGTTCCATTTTAACAATTCAAATTAAATGAAGATCAATAGGTACCTACCGATCTTCATTTACATATATATAATTTTTTTTGTACAATCATACATAAATGTTTACAAATCGATATTTTTTGTGTGTGTGTAGACCTCACCAAAAAGAATTATATTCTTGTGTGTGGTGAGGAATAACCACTTACAATCAAAGGTATAGGTAGTGTAATTTAATTATATAACAATTGGAAGGAAAGAAAAGAAAATCTAATACATCAAATCTTAGTTAATAATACAGTATATAGAATAAGCAGTTAAGTAAACAATAATATAAATAATAAGCAATCAATTATAAATACAATCAATTTATTATACCGTAACGAACGATTTTACAGTACTTTACATATTTTACGCTAAATTGGTGGAGGTTCTAGGATGATCCACAGCAATCTTAGAACTGGGCGGTTATCGTGAATTCTCGAAACATCGAGAAAGACATTTATTCTATACCTATAAAATGCAATGTCTGTCTATCCGTCTGTCTGTCTGTCTGTCTGTTCTCTATAAAAATCTACACCGTTTGTCCGGCTCGACTCAATCTTTGAATATTTTTGCTTGCGGACCTGGCGGGCTTTTCGGCGACATTTTCCTCCTCCCTTTTTACCCCTTCCCCCCTCATATATTTTCAATACAAATCTGTACCTTTCCACCGATCGAACTCAAAATGTGTAAACTTCTTCTTTAGGATCCGGTGGGTAACATAGGTGACATTTCTCCCTCCCCTTTTACCCCTTCTCCTCCCCCTAATATATTGTCTGTACAAATCTTCACTGTTTGCCGATTTGATCTAAGTTTTGCGTTCTTATTCTTTAGGTCTCGGCAGAATACACAGGTATTCGGTAGCATTTGAAATAATTAATGTTACAATGTATGGATTTAAAGGTAGCATTTGAAATAATTAATGTTACAATGTATGGATTTTAAAGTCCACACAATCCCTCCTGGACATCCTATCCATCCCAGTCTTGATTAAATGGAAACATTGTTTTTATTAGAGTCTTTGCAAAACAATGGATCCTTTGTATGCCCCCACAAACTTATTTTTAACTAAAGGTATTGATAAACATGCTTATTAGTGGCACGTAAGCATGCGCAGAATTGACCTTCTTTCAACCGCCGGTTGATTTATGAGCACGTGTGAACAGGCTTGCTTATAATGAGCATGCATCGATTATCAATGTGATCTTTTCAGTCCGCGACAGATGAAACAAATATAGCACGTTGGGGAGATGATAAAACATTACATTGACTTTAAAATCCATACATTGTAACATTAATTATTTCAAATGCTACCGAATACCCTTTTACAAGCGTCTTCAGGCTGCTTTAGCAACATGCATATATATTCAAAATATCAATAAAGTTTGATTATACACACAATTGGCACATTACATGTATTGCGATTAGGCGTGCGCAGTGCAAGTGGCGAACAAGTAAACAAAATAAAATTTGTAACCATCATTGATACAGAAAAACGTGAATATCTCAGATTTGAAGACGAGTATTGCGATTATTATAATATGATTATATCACGACGTATTGAATTGATATTCATATATTTTACGTTCTATGAGTTCAGGAAAATGGATGTTGAGTAGGAGGGATTTTTTACATAAATAATATCAGAATAAATATGAACATAGGTAGAAATTCACGAAAGGTAGAAATATTAAAATAGTGCAATGCTGTAGAATTCAAAAACTGTTTCAATTTTTAAAAATCCTGACACTAAAAATAAAGTCGTCTATTTTTCTATTTATATTTATATTCCTACAGAAGAAAAAGGTCACACTAATTCACATTTCTAAGTAACATTTTACAGATTACTTCAATTTAAATCAGTTTGATTTAAATTTTCTCATCACATATGGCTTATATTTATATAAATTATTATAGTACAAAGAAAAAAAATCTCTGGGTTGCAGTCACACACGTTCTGTTTGAACCGAAGTTGAGACCAGGTGAAAATTTTCCTGAGATTAGCTGGCAATTTAGAGTGACAAACTCTTAAAACTGTTTTCCGTAATCTGATTTCCTTTTTTTAACACTTTTTATTACCCCGAGAAAACAACTTTACTTCAATGTATATTTAATCGGCACTTTACATTAGTAATTAAGTAATAACTTTATTTAAGAGTAATCTATAGTTATGTAACTTATATCTACAACCTGAGTATTAAAGACGGAGTGATCCAAACTCTGGAAAGAAACCAGGATTCCACCAATTTTCAAGGAAAAAGATCGAACCTGAAAATTACAGATCTATGTATATATATTTAAAATGTGCCGAGTTAAGTTTAAAAACTAAAAATATACTTGATAACACATATTATACTGTCACCGAACCAATATGATTTCAGATCAGGACGTAGACAGCGACAATATTAACTTAAACATTACTCAATTTATTGCAAAACACGTCGATCAAAACGATAAGTGCGTCGCGTATTCCTTGACCTGGCTAAGGATTTTGATGCTGTTTTACACAAATTACTAATATGAAAATTACACAGTATAGAGTTTAAGGAACGGCTCAGAATGAACGCGGAGTTTCAAAATGACTGAAAAATACAATGCACGTTGAGAGTGAACTGCGGCGTGCCCCAAGGGAGTGCACTTGGACCATTGCTATTCCTTATCCTGAAAATCAATGGAAACATAGTGGACGATACTGCTTACTGTTTATGTAAAGTAGCTGACTGCACTTCGAATAAGGAGCTGAAGAATTCAGTATTATAAATGGAGATGGATAGTGAAGCACTGTCAGCTGAATGGATTGGAAGGCCTTGATAAGACAGAATTTAGATTACAGGTACTGAGATGAGGGAGAATTGAAAAGATAAAATATAAGTAAAACATGAATATCGGGGCGTTGTAGGATTGTAGGCCAATGGAGAAGATTGCAGAAAAATATGCTGTGATGGAATTTTTATAGGTTAAAGTTGAAACGGATACATACGTTTTAGAGGCGTTCCAGTTTGTCGAAATGCTCTACATTGACATCCAGATAGCACACATCGGACCTCGTATATGTATATGCAGATGTGTTGCTCACATATCTCTTTGCTTTATATCTTTTTCTCTTTTTTATTTCTTGTATCTTCCTCTTTTTCCAAATTAGATCTGTCTTTTCCATCCCATTTTCCTTTTTTCCTTAACTCTTTTACATAGTTTGTTCTTAACTTAAACCTTTAATCTGTTTGTATATTGTTAAGGTATTGTTGATAAATATGAACACATAACTTGTTAACTCTATGGAAACTTAAGATGGTACTATTAGTTCTCCATAAATAAATAAATTAGCATTATTAAGCAGGAGAAGAATTGCGTAATTCTGCGTGAAACTGGAGGAACTTCTTAAATCTGCTTAAGAAGTGCATACTGTAAAATATTATTTTGCTGACGTATGGAATATTATATGTTCATGCAATGAAAGATCTACATCAATTAAGATACCTAGGTTTTTAATGTACTTAGAAATTTTTTACAAATATCACTATCATTAACTACTTAGATTTGTGAAACTGCATGGTAAAGGAGGGGTTAACAAATGAAACATTTTTACTTTGACAGGTTGGCATTTCCAGTAAGAAAATAATATTCAATATACATATTTATATCTTACACACATTATGTGTACATTAATATTTACATAAGGTATGTAAATCTAAAAACTTTGGTTGTTCTTACAAAGTTGACAAGGAATAAAGAAGATTTATTGTAGCACAAATGCGCGTATCATTGGATCAAACTGTAAGCTTTCGGAAAACAAGAAAAAATCCGGTAAATACGGAGTGCGAAGTTTGAATATCCAGTCTAAAGTTCTTCCCCAAGGATTATTTTAATATTTCTAGAATCGCATTACCTTAATTTTATATTTGTTTCCGTAAAAAGAATTTTATACCTGGTTTTAAAACAAAAAATATAAATACAAAAAGTTTGTATTTCTTTGATTCTGTTAACTAAATTTTCTATATTTTTTTATAAATTAAACACGATGACTATGAATTGTAAATGTACTGTTATTCTGAACACAGACTCCTACCTTATTATAATCCATACCTATAAAACTCAATGTCTGTCTGCTTGGCTATTCTCTATACAAATCTACACAAAATTTTGCATACTTATACATTAGGACCATACGGGTAACATAGGTGACATTCTCCCTCCCCCTTTACCCCTTCCTCTCCCCTGATATATTTTCAATGCAAATGTGTACCATTCGACCGATCAGACTCAAATTTTGCATACTTATTATTTAGGACCTGATGGATAACTTAAGTGATATTTCCCCCATCCCTTACCTACCCTGATGTATTTTATGCATATCAGAGTAGGTAGGGGATACGAATTCTTTATACAAAATTTTGCATCCTTACTCTTTAGGATCCGACGGGGAACATAGATGGCATTTCCTCCTCCCCCTTTACCCCTACCCCTTCCCCCTTCACCGTTTGACTGATCTGACCCAAATTATTATTTTGGACCCGACGGATAACGTAAGCGACATTTCCCCCTTCCCCCATTACCCCACCCCCTCCTCAGACATATTTTGTGCAAAAATCTGCACATTTTGACCGATCTAATTTTCCAATCCAATCCAACTTTTGCATACTTCTGATTTAGGACCTGGCGAAATACATCCCTCCTGGGTATTCATTTCATCCCAGTCTAGATTAAATAAAAACATTGTTTTTATTTTTATAAACTTATTATTAACTATATCCTTAATCCGAGCAACGCCGGGTACGAACAGCTATTATTATTATAATACACGATGACAATACATGAATCAATTATCAGATTAATTAATCAATCCGTCATACTAAAATAATCAAAGTTCGAAAAGGGAAATTAATTTTTTTTGTACCCTTGGTTATAAGCGACTTTTTTCTTTTTTTCTTGCATCTCGCGTGATACCCACTTTTATATTATATTATTTAATATTTTTAGTCTTGATTTTTGTATATTTTTCAAAATTAATATTAGATATTAATTTTACCTAAGGTGGTTAAATGGTAAAAAAAGGCTCCCTACCTCGGAACAGGTATTTCTATTTATCTAGCGAGGTAGGTAGTGGCCGAGAGGCAGGCCACATTTTATCCTATATTTATATATATAATGTGTGTAGGCACCAAGCAATTAAATGTCATTTGTCCAATAAACGCAAATGTATCGGTACCGAATTAAAATGAAATATCAACCCTCCAAATATCCATAGAACTATTCTTTTTCCGAAAAATTAGACAAACAACATTAGTGTATATTATAGATATCTCACAGAGACGAAACTGTATTAATTATGGGAAAGTAGGTATAGAAGTCATTTGGGTGTACACAGGACTTATGACCTGTCTTTTTATGGTTGGCTTAAGTGATCACTTTACACAATTGTAACATTCGCCATTTCCACCCATGATAGAATATACCATGCTTATTCATTTTTTGGAAGTTGTATATATGTTCAAATTGCGTGGAAAGCTTTCATATATGAGTTGTAAGCGCCTTTCCATGAGGCCTGTACAAAGCCATTTTCATTCCCCTAAATCCCCACAGATGTCGCTAATGAGAAAATCTACATTGATTTTTTACGGAATTTTGAGAGCAATATACTTTATTGTGTGTAATGAAATTCATCCGAATACTTGCATTACACTAGGATACGCCAGGAAATATTATTTCCAATTTTTGTTCAATTCCTTTTTACCAGTATTTACAATTCAGAATATTTTGAGTTTGTTCAAATCTTTCAGAACAGTGCTGGATTTATGTCACAGAGACATTATTAATCAATTAGTGTATACACTAATTGATTAATACTACCAGCACTGTTTTGAAAGATTTGAACAAACTCAAAATATTCTGAAACAACATTAATTATCGATGGATCGATATTTGACGTTTGACGTGCAACAAGCGTAGAGTGGGGCGTGAGATATGTACTGGAATCTCTGAGACACGGTGTGTACGCGTTAAAGATTTGTCTCCAAAGAATGTCACAACACGGACCGTTATCACTGAAAAATCAGCCAGGCATGTCATCTCAGCTTTGTGGTAAGCTAAAGATTACACGAAAGCACAGGTCCGACCACTAAAATCTGCGGAACAATCTAAGTATAGTAAAACAGCGCGGAAATTTGAGACTATGCGTGCTTTTCATCAAGATATCTCATCGTTTTCAACATCGCCACTCATCATTTATGAAATGTATGTAATGTAGACATAGGTAAAAGGTATGAAAATTTCAATCATGCGTCTTCATTCACAATCATCGTCTACTATTTTTTATATTAGAAACACCTAACATTAACAAATGTAATTTAATATTGTCACGTGTCGTGGTTAGGGAGGGAGGAATGAATGAAAGTACTGGAAATTATAACGGAGCGTTAGTTAAATTAGTAAAAACCACTGCAAGACTTTAGGTCTACCAGTTTCGAGACGTACCCGTCTCTTCGTCAGGACCAACACTACGCTACTGTGTTCACAAAACTATACACCACAACCATTGTATATTGTATTGTTAAATTTTTCACAATATTTATCATATGCGTGTTAATCTCGTCAAAGACTAGCGTGCACTAACTTGCCTACAGAACGATCAGAAATCTACGAGGGAGAGGGAGTGAGAGGGGCGGGGTCTAAATTGGGTGTTACCAAATCTTTTGTGAAAGTTAAATTGAACAAAGGGCCGTATGGAAAATTGATTTGGTTATTTATTAGAGGTGCTTTATTATTCACCGCTCCCCTTATGTAAAAAAAATTCTAAATTATTTAATTAAACCATCATTATTGGTATTTGATATTTTCACCCCTGTTTTTATGTCAAATTTATAATTATTTTCTGTGAGGTGGTTTGCGAATTCAGAAAAATTGTTGTCGTTAAGACACCTCATATGTTCTTTGATTATTGTATTGAAATTGCGAGATTTTCTTCCAATATAAACCGGAACTGATTAATTAATTAATGATTAATTCCTAATTCAATGTATACACACTTTGAAGATGCTATAAATATAAAGACGCGAACCAATGTTCCGTCATTTTTGACGGATCACAGTTAGTTTATCTGAATCAACTTGTAAAATGTCGGCAAGAAGGTTCTACAAATCTTAAGTCCTCTCTTTTTTAAGTTTATGTCCAGATCAAAATTTCAACATATCTATAATACTGGGATTTATTAAAATAAATTCTCTGAAACTTATCTCATTGTATTTACATTCAACGGTCAAGGGGCAACAAATTGTGCGTACAAGAATCATCAAATAAATAATTTTGTTGAAAATTAAAAAACATCGTGAATAATTTCTCTAATTTATTTCGCTGTTATTTCCATTTACTTATTTTGAAATCGTTGTGGAAAAGTTCCTCAAAATCATATAAAAAGAAATTCTTCAAAAATAAATAATTTTTTACATTCCTTATATAAAATGTGTGGGTTTTAACGTTCGCATTAGTCCTTCGCCTTGGGAATCGTCCACAGAGATTTGTGTCAAATATTTACTCTAGTCTAGATAATCCTTGGAAAGACTTTCACGATGACACTTGTAGAGTTAAATAATTTTTTGACCGCTATACTCAGAATCAGAATACAAGCCTTAAAAAAAATTCTGTTAAGATTGTGAACAAATCCAGGACTTCCAAATAAGGCTCAAATTAAAAAATATATTTTAATGTATTTTCATTAACTTTTTATTGATTTTCGTGTATTAGGGAGTATAGAAAAATGTGAAAGTTGTATAACTTATACATAATACATAAACTTATATATAATCGAACCCATACATATATACATAACTTACATAACGAACAAATACATATATACTTCTTTGTGTGACCCACCGGCGGAGTTACCAGAAAAATGCAAGAAAATCATTTCTCTGGCATTTGCTAGACATGTCCGAGCCACCTTAATTGAGTGAAGATTGATCTTTCTTTCTATACAGGGTGTACCAGAGCTAGCAGCAAAAACTTGGCCGGTAGATTCCTGCCTATTGTGAAGATTTTGCACGCAAGATTTTGAACGGCCGTGAAAACACGGTTGCGTGTAGTTTTCTGAGATACTCTGGAGTGTACACCAGACCTCTCTGGCCGACATTTCGGATCCCATTGCAGGGTCCATCATCAGGGTCCGTCATAACACATCGGCCTGAAAATAACACGCAGAAGATGGTAATCAATCAAGTATTTTTGATAAAGCGATATTTTAATGATTGGAAAAAAATACTAATTTGAAAAATCCAACAACATTTTTTCCCAATCATATTTTTTATTTTTTTTAGCGACCGACTTCGTTGTCTTCGTCAGTATCACTCACAGAATCACAGTTGGGCATTGTTTTAATGCTAAGGCAATTTCCTCGCTACGTTGCTGACGAAACAAAAGCACTCGTGGCACGCGGCGAGGAAACTGCATTAACCACTTCACTGTCTCCGGGGTGCGTGAAAACAATTTATTCAAAGAAAATAGCAATACATAAAAATAAAATCACAAGTAAATTACATCGTACAACTATAGAGGAACGAAAATAATAAAGCATAAATATCAGTCGAGCAAAATAAAACAAAATATAAGACATTGAACGAAATACATATATACATGAAAAATTAAAAATGTAATTAAAAAAAATATATATGTATAAATATAAATAAATATAAATATAGATAGAGATAGCTTTAAGAAAATACAAACACTCCCAATCGGAAAAAAAAAAAAATAAAAGGACATCACAAACACGGAAAGGAAAATCACTGCCGGCTTCACCACTGTCGTGAACACATTTACCAAAAATATAATCAGTAAAGAATTGTTTTAAGTTTCTTGGAATTTATATTAGTCCAGTGTTTTATAGAAAAGAATTAAATATAAAATTCGTTATTGATATCTGTTTGACACACTAAAAGTAATAAAAAATGTAAAACTGAGTAGCTTGTTGGTCTTGTGGTTACGACACTGGCCTCGTGATCCAAAGGTCGCGGGTTCGAACCTCACTGCAGACTAGCAAGTTAGTCCTATTTTCATAGCACAAGCGTTTAGCTTAGTTTGAAAATAGTAAAAAAAAAAAAAAAAAAAGAAGAAGAAGAAAAGAAGAATTTATTAAATGTAAAAGTACGTAATTTTTGACAGGTTATATGATAATAATTATGATAGAAATAAAAAATATATGATTACGCAAACGTCACGATTCAATTTACTCAGTTCAAGCCCTTGTTCAGCGTTGTACGGGTAAAAATTAACGCAATTAGTTTTAAAAACAGATACTGCGTCATTTTCGACATATTTCATACATTGATTTTTTTTATTTTTAAATAATAATTGACGCTTTTTTAATAAAAACTCCACTTTACACAACTTTAAATAGTATATGAAGACTCAAAGTGCATGTACAAAATTATCTCTTTATGTCATTAAAAAGCATTTTAAAACCATCAAAAAACGTAATAATTAGTTGCAAATTTAAAAGTTTATAACTTTATTAATATTGAACATTTCTTAATTATTTAAGTACAGTTTTATCGTCATTGTGCTAGTTTTATACTCGTAAGAAAACATATTCTGCGTACAATAAATATTCAGAATCTATTGAGTTTTTCTAAGATACTGAAAATGAATTTTTTTTCCGAGACCTTTTGATTAATGCATATATTTTCTTTATTGTTGTAAATAATGTTGATTGTATTACTTTTATATGAGAATAAAAGTTCTGTTTAGGCTATCATTCTAAAAAATTGTAGTCTAGCACACAAATTCTGATATAAATGATAATAAAAACGCCTATTTTCGAACAAAAACGGCGAAATATGCTTTGCAGCGAATGTCCAGCCTAAATATAATGTACTACATATATTTGAAAGACATTCAAAAATAAAAAAGGCCTTTTGACAGATTGTCTCGATGTTTTCACTTTTTATTTAAAATTTTCAAAATCGAAATTTCCACGACACCCTTCACTCAATCTCGAGTCGCACAAAAGTTTCATTGTTGGGTGTTTTGAAAATTTCTCGAGGAACACGCGCGACTTTACCCTTTGTGGCTATGATTTATAGCCGCCGTAAAAGTGCTACAGGTGAGCTGACGGCTTAGAAAAGTACAAAAGATTTTTTGCCCCCATATAGCTTTCTTACGTATTAATATTATGTACGTAGGAGGCTTTACTTAACCCTCCATTGGGTGCCGCCTGCTAAGCAGCAAGCCACAACCAAATCAAATCTACCCTATCTTGTCTGGAACTGTTACACAAGTAGTTATTCTCGGATCAGCTCCTCTCGGCAAAGCAATCCATGAATCTAAATACTCTAACGAAGTGCTAGAATCCGAAACCTCTCGAAATTTATCAGTCGGTTATACTGACATCAACACTGTGAAACATTCTGGAATCGTCTAGGGTCTCTCGTAATCTTTGGAACGCTCTACAAGTCTTTCGAGATGACTAGACAGTCGTCGTAAAATCTCGAAAGATCTAAAAAGCGGTGTCACCCATATAAACATGCGCACGGCGCGGCGGAGCGAGTTTATTGCTTTAACGTTTGACGTGCGCCATAGATATCCAGCGGCGATTCAGTACGGCTGGAGTACCTACGTGAGAGATTTGAACTGAATATTCGAGACAGTGAATAGAATCATTTGTGACTAGAAACAGCGTTAGTGTGAATTAAGAAACAGTGCAATAATAAGTGTGTGAAATATTCAGAAGACATTTAGTGACTATAAATTTAATAACTATACTCCGATTAAACTTGTGTCCAGTGACTTTTTGCGTAATAAATAAAAGTTAATTAATTATGTTCAAGTGTTTTATTTGCCTCCCACAGTCATGACCCGTGACAATACTAATGTAAGATTTAAAAAAATATATTTTTCTACTATCTAACATTATTTTCAAATCAAAATCTCTAACATTTGTACATGGTATTAAGATTTATCTCATCGTTTCTGGTACTATGGGTAGAGCCATAATATTTTTTGATTAGCCTTATGAGTAGTTTTATGTTCAAATTTTTAGAAAAACAATTACTTGATTTCGTCCCCAGAGGGATCATCTTATTGAGAGAAAAAAAGCAAACTTAGATGTCGCATATTTCCATAATTATTGATATTAGGCCACAATTATTTGGACACTTTCGGTTCATAATTAAAGCAGAAATCTACCTGTAAAATATTGATGTCTAACTCTTATACCCTGTATATTAATTGTCATGAATAATAACTTTCTCTACAAATTATTCGATAAAAATCAGCATTTATAATAAAATACCATTCTTTTTGTATGTAGTTGAATTAGTGTTTAATTTATAGCCACTGCAGAAGTGGCATACAATGTATTTGTAAGCGGTTTAATCAGCAAAATTATATTGAAATATTTCATAAATTCTGATAGTTCTGCCACCAAAATAATAAAGCTCTCTACAATGTATCAACTCTTCAGTTGAAATCATCATTTAAATAAAATAGCGTGAATTGCGAATATTTCACGCGGTCGTCGCGGGTTTAGAAGTGCCGAAAGGTAATATTATACTTGTATATATTAATATTTTTATGAAGCATTCAATTTTCAAAGGACTTGTAAGAGCCCTTAAAAAAGCTTGCTATTTACCTGGATATACCAAATTTTAAGAACTTTCAATTGCAAAAATATTTTTTGAAAACGCCGTATTATGTTCCTGTCACCGGGATTTTAACGAGTAATATATTGTCAATTGTTAAAAGTGTAATTTATAGATTAATCTATTTTATTAGGTACACAAGTGACAAAGGGATATTGTTTGTAATTATGATTATTTGATTTAAATCAAGATTTAAATCAAAATTAAAAACCCACTTGAAAAAAACAATAGAAGTTAGAAGTTCATTATAAGTAATCAAGATATATTATAGATGTCTCATAGAGACGAAGATATTTTTTAAATGATAAAGTAGGTAAGAAAGTCTTTTTGGGTGTTCAAAGACCTTACGACCTATCGTTCGGCTGGCTTGATCATTGTACACAATGTAACGTTCACCAATTCCACCCACGACAGTCTACCACATTTATCAAATTTTCGGAAGTTTTACATATGTTTAACTTGCACACCATGTTTCGTATGTGAGTTGTATTTTTTCTACCGCCACCTGCAGTCGAAAACTTGTCATTCCCGTAATCCAATACAGAGGTCTCTATTGATCATGAGATGTCTATATTTTGATTGGAGTTATTCGAATGCAGTATTCTTTATAAGAATAAAATTCAAATTAAATTGAATTAAAGAAAATTATTAAAATTTTCACAGTTCACTGTTTCTATTTTTATGTCCTGTACATTTTTTGTTTTTCCGGTAGTTTTTTAAATAGTTTTGGGATTCCGTACTATTCGGTCCTGTCTCGGTATTTTTTAATATATATAATTTATCTTGTCATTATATATTCATGTTGTATTAATATCTTAAATCTATACTTCACATATTCTTCCAGTGTCAGTTTTATTTTTTAAGATAGTTTGAAACGTCGATCCGCAATTGTTTAAGTACTTTATAATACCACACTACATATAGTATATACCAGTGTTTTTCAGCCTGTTGGTCGCGACCCCAAGGGGATCACCAAATGTCATTCGGGGGGGTTGCGGCTGCATGACAGGTAAAAGTAAAAAGGGTTGTAGGTCATATACTGCAATAAAAATAAAACATTTTCAATGAGAAGGCTGTGCCTGTTTTTTTTTAGTAAATTGTCAGATCTTGGTTGTATTTTTGAGAAGTTAACATTCAAATCATTTTCTAATTGAAGTATATTTTTCTTCTTAGTTTTTTTATTTATCATTAAAGAGAACATTAGTTCACATAGGTAGGAAGTGGTAAATTGCACTAATAATTTTAAAGCTTCTCTTACCAGTTTTAGAGATTCTTCTCTTCTCTTCATCCAGAAGTTCGTTTTCGAACTGAATTCTATTGTGAGCATGCCGTCAGCAGCTAAATCCATAAAATTTTCTTTCATCTTCATTAATGACAGATCGGCCAGTTGTCCTGACATATCCAAAAGAGGATTTAGCACTAGTGATGCATCGAATATTACTTTCACGAATACAAATACGAATATCAAGCCTACTATTCGGCGAATACTTGAACGAGGTAATAAATAATACACCACTCTTTTTTTAACTAAGAGATTTAATAATTAAAATTTACCACCGGCAAATTTTTGTTCAAAAAGCACAACATTTCCTTTATCCGTTTGTACAATATCACTTTTTTCATGCTTACGAGAGGTCATGTTATTAGATTTAATTTGAAATTATTTTATAAGAATTAACACTTTAACATACAACGGAAATAAAATGGAACGAACAATACGTATCACAAAACAAAAACTACACGAAATGAGCACCTAACTTTATTAATAACCCAACGAAATGAGATGAAAGAACTAATGTTATGCTGTGAAACAAGTAACAATTAACAACTTGAGAACTTAACAAATCCATTCATTCAATGTTAGGGGAATCCTCGACAATAGAGTGCGGATACACGATGCACAGCCAAACCGTAATTTGCGTTGCGTTCAGTTATAAATTGTTTGTTTTTTAATATTCGTGATGATATTCGGCGAATACGAATATTCGGTAAATATCTACTACTCGGCGAATACGAATATTCGTATTCGTATTTGTTACATCACTATTTAGCACCCACCTTTGGCTACTGGCATCTTCAGAATCCAGTAGAAAGTAACTTAATTTTTTAACGTTTTAAAAGCACTGACCTGTTTTATTATGGACCTGGGGAGTCGCCAGAATTTTTTTACTTATAAAAGGCTCGTCTATTCAAAAAGATTCTGGTATACACAATATGCAGATATATAATTTTCAATAAATATGTAATTTAGACTCAGCTTTTCTGTGTGTGAAGTAGACGCCCCTGTAGTTTTCAATACGAGACGTTTGGTGTAAATAGACAATAGAATGGTATCTCTTTCTTCCAGACTGAAAAGCCCGAGTTTTCCCCGCGATCAGGCTTTACATTGTCTATTGCTTCAAACAGTATCATTGTTTGCAAACGCGCGGAATAGGGGATGTTTCAAAAGAAATTATTCACACCTCAAATATAAAATTCCGGCAACGAAAGCATCGCGTGAAATATAAGGATACATCCCGTTTCTTTTTATATTATTTAAATTATTATTATATTTAAATTATTTTCAAACATAAAACCTTTAACCTCGTCCAAACACATTTTTATTATTTTTGAGTTATTTTCACGAAAAATCCATTAATTTTGTGTTGGTTATTTTCTACCTTCATAAAATAAGTTATGTAATCTATACATATAAAATTCAATGTCTGTCTGTTCTCTATACTAAATCTACACCGTTTGACCGATGTGACCCAAATTTTGCATTCTTATTCTTCAGTATCTGGCGGGTAACATAGGCAACATTTCCCCCCTCCTCTGATATATTTTCCACGCAAATCTGTACCGTTGTCCGATCAGACCCAAAATTTGTATATTTTTACGACCTGGTGGGTAACACAGATGACATGTCACCCGTACCTCGTCAACCCACCCCCTCTCCCTGATATATTTTCTGTACAAATCTACACCGTTTGACCGATCTGACTTAAGTTTTGCATACATACGTACATACATGCCACATTATGCTATGGGAGAATCACCTCATACACACAACCACCAATTCTAGGAATAACGATACATGCGCCAAAGTGGAATTGAAGGGGCGCTGACCTCACACATCGTATCTCCCTCGGATAGGTGACTTGGGCATTGGACAAGTCAGCAAAGCAGCGGACACACACACACACACACGTAACTCGGAGTATTATACACAGCCAAAAACGTACAGCCAGCAGACTTTCACACACACAGGCGCACATAAGAGAATTCAACACAACGGAAATGGCACGAGCACTTCCATCTATTCCACCTTCATCCCTAAAATGCTTTATCACATGGATATCGAGGGTCACTTCAAATCTGCTGTGTTATTTCACAAGCTCATTCGTTCTCTCGCTTCAAAGCTGGTGACACCAGCTAAGATGATAAGCCAGGAAAGTGTCGACCTTTGGATTCCGATGATCAGGTCCTTCTGGCGGTGGTACAAGAGGACTAGAGTTGAACCTCTAGGACCCTGGACACTGGACATTCCTCAAACGCTGAGTTGAGCGTCTTCCAAGCAAATGGGAAAGCGTAATTGACGTAGATTGGTGATCTATTTATGAAGTCTTGCAGTCCAAGTGATTATTTATTTATTTAATTAAGGCATGTTATAGATTTCTCTATAATATATAATAGGAAAGTGTGTATAAAAGTCTTTTTTTCATAGATACTATAGTAAAAAAATATGGGTGTTTCATTTACCAGCAACGACACCTATATAATATTTCAAGGAAATGACAAATTTCAACCACTGAAATTTAAATAAAGTGAGCAAGTTACATAAATACCAAATTTGATAGATGTGTGGTCGATCATGGGTGGAATCGATGAACGTTAAATTGTGTAAAAGTAATTACTCAAACCAGCCTTATGACAGGTCATAAGCCCTGTGATACATATTTTTCCATATTAATAGTTTCGTTTCTGTAAGACATCTATTATTTATCGTGATTTATGACGGAAAACATCCGATAATTATGTTATTAAAAATATGCACAAACTTAATTAAAATGTTAATGTATATTATAGATATCTCACAGAGATGAAACTGTATTTCTTATGGGAAAGTAGGTATAGAAGTCATTTGGGTGTACATAGGACTTACGACCTATCTTATGGTTTGGGATTTAGGGGAATGAAAATGGCTTTGTACAGGCCGCATGGAAAGGCGGTTACAACTCATATGTGAAAGCTTTCCACGCAATTTGAATATATATACAACTTCCAAAAAATGAATAAGCATGGTATATTCTATCATGGGTGGAAATGGCGAATGTTACATTGTGTAAAGTGATCACTTAAGCCAACCATAAGATAGGTCATAAGTCCTATGTACACCCAAATGACTTCTATACCTACTTTCCCATAAGAAATACAGTTTCATCTCTGTGAGATATCTATAATATACATTAATTGATTAATAATGTCTCTGTGACATAAATCCAGCACTGTTCTGAAAGATTTGAACAAACTCAAAAATATTCTGAATTAAAATATTGTTTATTTACTTATTCGCTTATACTTTTGAACGCCCTGTAAAACAATAATGTACACGTTACGCTGAATTTTCTTTGACACAAATGCTTATTGTATACATTTCTTTGTGTGGAGTCTGTACTTTTCTGAGAACACGGTGGTAACCCTCGCATTTTTCTCTTTTCCATACAAGTTTCGCAATTTTCATACGTTTTGACAATCACGAGCATTTTATTACTGGTTAACTTATCTAGATCCTGCTCTCTTCAAAAAATTGTCACCAATCTGGTTTGCTGTGGACTAGAGCATCACATAACGGGGCTTGGACACGTGTTTAACCGTATGTTTTTACTCCCTTTCTTTTAACTCGTAGCGTCTGCTGCTTTGGATCCTTTTCCCGTGATCCAATCGAGCTGAAACTTTTCAGGCAGACTCGTGGCGACGATAAAAATGATGTAACAACTGACTTTTTTCGTTTAAAAAAAAATATAATCATAGTAT
Source organism: Agrypnia vestita (assembly GCA_016648135.1). Taxonomy (NCBI): domain Eukaryota; kingdom Metazoa; phylum Arthropoda; class Insecta; order Trichoptera; family Phryganeidae; genus Agrypnia; species Agrypnia vestita. The sequence continues at coordinate 31,039 of JADDOH010018861.1, forward strand.
AATTTTGGATTTTTCGAAATTTTTTATTACTCCCTTTCGTAGCGTCGCCCGACTCAACTTCAACGCGTGGGGTAAGCGCCAAACCTGCTTCAACTAGTAAATGAGAATAGGAGTATAATAAAAACTTGGTTTTTATGGGTAAGTTTTTTTTTTTGTTATCGTTTTTGAATAACTTTCGTAAATTATTTATTTAGCACCTAACAACCCCACCCGCAGCTAGTCTCGTCTGGTCAGCTAGACAGGATTTCAGAATCACTACTATTTGAGGGATATGAAAGTAAACAAACGTACTTCGTACTGAACGTACTGTCAAACACGACAACTCAACTCTTGGCGTAGTTTCGTATTTACACCCAAATGCTGATTTTTTTCGTACTTTCTAGATTATTCTAGTGTTTTGGAGAAGGTTGTCTTCGCTTCTCGGTTATTCCAGGCGTTTCCTGAATATTGTATCTATAGTTCACCCTAAATTGTCGTAGGCTGTTCTCGATCCTTAGACAGTGTAGACATATTACAAGGAATTAAGGGTAACAACCCTTATATATAAAAATTTGATAGGAATATTCCAAGATACGTATTTTATTTTATTTTGATTTATTTCGTAGACATTCAAGTTGAGTGTGGCTTATTTCAAATTTAAAACTGCGTACTTAGACAGTTTTAAAATTAAATAAAAAGGCATTTGCTGTCTAAAATGTCTCTTTATATTCCAATCAGAATCCAGCAAATAATGACCGAAAAAGAAATATCTCTGAAAAATAAATTTGTTCAACATTTTAAAATAGTACAGCACCACGAGTAAGAGATTGCGTAGGATTCAACTATAGTATTCGGAATTATTTAACAGGCCCCCACCTGTCAACGGTAACAAAAAGCCATCTGTTAAGTCCCTCAATGTCCATTGTTATAAATTGTTGTTGTCAAATAAATGGGATTTGAAATAATTCTCCGCACAGAATAATTTCACCCTTTCTCTTATTCGTATTCTCCTCTCATCCGATCCTTTAAGCACAGCCGAATTGGCTTAGCATACGAAATGTTAAAATTTAAAGATAAGCCATTTCTTTGCAAATCTTTGTTACTGTCTCTAGAATTACGAGGATTTATATTTACATGTCGGAGATTATCCCTGAGTTTTTAAGGATTAAATTAAGTTTCTTCAAGAAGAGCAAAACGATTTTGTGGTGACATTATTAATATAATTAATAAAGATGTACTTTGTTTTCACCACTTACACATGGAAAAATATCAACATGGCTCCTTCGTTAGGATACAATATGTACTGACAAATTAAAAATCAAAAATCAAAGTATAGGCAAACAAAATATAAATATTTATATGAAAAAAATCCCACGTATCATTAATATACATAATTCTTTTTTTTCATATTTTATTCTCTGGACTCAAAGTTTTTGTTTTATTTATATTAATATTAAAAGCAACTTTGCTCGAAGCCTCGTGTATCTTTGTGAGTCTTTTATCATCATATAAATGTATATATTAGGTCCTTACATATGAAATTGACGTTTTTCCGTACTGGCTAATTTGATCTCAAATATCTTCTCTTTGGTTAGGAATTCCAAATCCAAATTTATACAGCTATTTACTCATGTAGTTGTGTTTTGAAAATTATAATTCATTTGTTTTTTCCTCAATTGTTTTTTTCTTTGCGTCACTCAGTTTACAAAATGAAAAACTTGAAATATCGCGTTATTTACGAGTACGAGTTCCACCGTGGCACCAGTGCTGCAGAAACGGCTCGAAGGATTAATGATGTGTATGGCGACGGTGCCGCAAAAGAAAACACAGTGCGTTTTTGGTTCCAACGTTTTCGTTCTGGAAATTTCGACCTGCAGAACAAGCCCCGTGGACGGCCGGAGACCAAAGTTGATAATGAAGAATTGAAGGCTATGGTGGAAGCGGATCCATCGCAAACTACATCCGAGTTAGCTGCAGGCTGCGGTGTTAGTGATAAAACTGTTTTAATCCACTTGAAGCAAATTGGTAAGGTGAAAAAGCTTGAAAGGTGGGTACCTCACGAATTGAGTGAAGCAAATCAACAAACGCGCGTTGACTGCTGCGTTGCATTACTCAACCGGCACATAATGAAGGGATTTTAAATCGAATCATTACCTGTGATGAAAAGTGGATCCTGTACGATAATCGGAAGCGCTCATCGCAATGGCTGAACCCTGCCGAACCAGCCAAACCATGCCCCAAGCGAAAATTGACTCCAAAAAAGTTACTTTTGAGCGTTTGGTGGACTAGTGCTGGTGTCGTTCACTACAGCTTTCTTAAATCTGGCCAGACGATTACGGCAGATGTCTATTGTCAGCAAATGCAAACCATGATGGAAAAGCTAGCTGCTAACACACCAAGTGGGCTGGTTTAATCACTTCTAGTCTACTGCTCTTCATGATCACGCTAGAACCACACACTGCACAACGACGGCTACAATTAGAGGAGCTCATTGGAAGTCTAAGACAT
>JADDOH010018862.1:0-18811 GCA_016648135.1 Agrypnia vestita
TAGCTGTATAAATTTGGATTTGGAATTCCTAACCAAAGAGAAGATATTTGAGATCAAATTTGCCAGTACGGCAAAACGTGAATTTCATATGTAAGGACCTAATATATCTTGATTAAGTCTATGCGCTGTTAAACTTTCCAGGTGCTTTACCTCTCAGATACCTCACTTATTAAAGTTTTAAAGACCCGATAAGAACATGGCGATGAACAAGTCAAACATACGCTGCTAAATGAAACCCTTATTTATACAAAAATACCTGCACTCCAGACAGTGTTATTTGTTCATTGAATTCTCCCTTTTAATCGAGAGCCCTCGTACATCGCAGGTTTATTTGGATTGGAGATGTTTTCAAAGACCTTAAAACCCTTTCGACCACTTGGTTCCCGGTATTTGGCGCTCAATTGCCTCCTTCTCGGAAGCTTTTTTCATGTTCAACCTTTCCCACCACAGTTAAATGCATTAATTGACTGTGGGTCGGGTCCGAATGCAACTGTTATTTCTTCTTCAGTCACGCCTCGACGCGACCGAGAGAAGTGAGACAAAGTCAATATCCGCCGGCGATTTAAGAATCTTTATCTTTATACGTACGCGTAGATTTTTAGTAACTTTTAGTCATATTTTATCGATTTGTGTATAAACATGAACATATAGATTTACATATAGGTATATAGGTTTTACAACTTCTCTATAGAAAGTATTTAAATCTCTTACCGTTAAGGCAGCGTTCGTAAAAAACGCATCGCTCGACCATTTTTTCGTCGACTTTAGTTGTAAAATAGGTCACCACGAAAAGTCATTTTATTTTAACTGGATAATATATAGCCTATGTCCACCCTGAAAGTCTATTCTATACATTGGTGAAAGAATTTTTGAAATCGGATAAGAAGTTTCGGAGATTACCTCCTACATCCAAACTTATATATTATATTAGTATAGATTACGTTGAAATACCGGCAGTACTTAGGGCCAGTTGTTTCAAGTTGGATTAAAGTAAAAGTTCGTTTAAAGCATACCTTTTTGCGTTCTCCACCAATCGAATGATCCATTTCCGTAAAAGTCTATGCTTTAAACGAATTTTTACTTTAATCCAACTTGAAACAACAGTCAAGTCAAGATACAAAGTGTTACAGTAAACTTCTGCCGCCTTGCTGGTGATTTGGCATTGTTTACGAAAGGTGCCGCGTATGCCGCGTCACCGCCGGAACGGTACATTGTATAATATTATTTTACGTATTTTTTTTCATTCATTTCGGCAATCTGCCCTTGGAGAGCGGTTTGTATCTGTCGTATTCAATTAAGATCACGTGAGACTTCAAGAATGTATTGCGTGTCCGTCAATGTACGCATTATCTCTATCTATCCGAGAAAGAGTAAAAGTTATATGACCGCTTCACGCTGGGCAGTAAATGCAATCATCATTTTATTTTACTTGTATTGAAACGAATGAATTTTTAGTAATCAATATAAGTTGCTGTAATGATAGTTCAACGTTGAACAAAAAATAAGTCACAAGTATTGAAAAAAAAATGCAAACTTTGGTATTGCATAACTCCATAACTATCAATTTTAGGTCATGGCTGCTTGGACATTTTCGACTCATAATCAAGGCAGGAATATAGTCCTGCGAGGTATTAATGTTTTCCAAATAACCGAGAATAACAGTGTTGCTTCGTCAGTCTTGACGTTTGACAAGTGTCTTGGTATTTCACATAAAAGCATTACACGTACGCCCTATCTATTTTTTGTCTTGCTAATTTAACATCCTTGAAGTGCCATGACCAAAAAATTGACCTGTGACAGGAAAAATTAGCGTTAGCCGGTTGTTTTGTGCCACTGCGTACTGTTATGTTATCATGATTCTCCTTTCTAAGAAAATATTTTTAAGTACAATGTGTCGATAGATTGTTGGCTTGAATTTGCAGCGCAACAATGTGACCGTTGGCTAACTAACAGCGAATAGCGGAAATGGTCCATGCACAGTTCGGCGTACACCTGTTGCGACTCTAAATCCGTCTGGGGTCTGAGTCACCCCGTAAGTGGGAGAGTTTCATTAATGACTTCACAGCCCATGGGCAACGCTTTTGGCTAAAGACGCACAGCGGTATTGACAAGCCTCGCCACGGAACGCCGGTCAATATAAATCTGCCGATTTAACCAGATTAATCGTGACACGTCACAGCGTCTGAGCTCACTTCTTAGTCTGTCGCACTTTCTCAGAAGCCTTGGTGTCACCAGTGGCGTAACTACGCCGACAGAGCCAACGTGGTGTATTGCCCACGTTAAATACGTGTACAAAAGGTCCCGCCTTACAATACATTCTATATCGATATTTTGCGGAGCGCTAATATGTAGATACTAATAATTTTTTTATATATTAAATAAAAAGAAAACACATTTTTATAATATATACACATTATAAAATGGAATAATATGTGTATTAATTAATTAATGAAAAGGGACTGCATATAAGGTCGAAAAATTGACGTCAATGTACTAGGCAACTGTAGCGAAATTGGATAACAGGCCATTCCCGGATAGAGTGGAGGTCCGTTGGTTCAAATCCCGGCAGCAGCTGAAATATTTTTTTGTTGATTTTATGTTTTGTATGTCTTTTCTAATTTATTAATATATTTGTTTAATATTTTTAAAATTGTATTCAAGAAATCGAATTACATTATTTAAAAATATTTTTTAACTAACTTTATTGATTACTAGTTTCGGGAACAGAATTTCCAATGGACGGATGTAAATGTTAACTAAAATCAAATACAGTCATGTGAAGATTTATCAGGCCGGGGGGCGGTTAGATATGAGGAAGCGGGGTAACTTTGGTATTTCTTAGAAATATTGTTTGTGAATTTATTGTATATTAATGTTTTTTCCGAATTCAAGTGTTTCCAGATTTCTACTGTTTCTAGGTTGTTCATTTTTATTACTTTATATAGAGTGGAGAAGTTCAAGTTTTTGGCGGTCGAAAGAATGATTTTTTTCAATAATATGATTAGAGAATTCTGAGAAGTTGTTATTTTTAAGTAAGCGGCGATGTTCTTTTATTCGCATATTTAAATATTGTTCTTACTATTACTTAATAGCTATCAACGTAGCACTTCATATTTTTCTGTTTTATAAATATACGAGTATAATACAACAGGGGCCCCTCCATCTTGCGTTTGGACACATATTTCAGTTACGACACTGATTGTCGCCAAGTTTCTTTAATCTCGTTATATATTTCAAGTTTAAGCATTCTAAATTGACCTCGTCGTAAAGGTTATAAAGGCTTGCGATTCCTATTACAATACAGAATACATTACTTATTCTAATTAATGTATTCTAAGTAATACCAGGAACATATCCTTCGCTCCTTTCACGGTCCTTTCACGATTCAAGGCTTTCTTCACGGTACGTGACTCTGCCTACGAAGATCCAGTGTGTTACAGAAGATATAATCGTAATGAAAATTGATTGACACGGTGTACCCGACCAAGAACCGTATAATTGATTAGTGTATCTGTATCTATCCGATGCGGATAGCATTGTGAATTTAGTTAGCTTCAGTGTGATTGACTCGAAAATGTGTAAGTCACAAACTCAACATACCTCGAATCTGGTTGTCGTCTGCCACAAATACTCAGTGCTAGTGACATTCCTAAGTAAAGAGTCGAGTCAACTATTTTTAACATCCCTTTAATATTTTTTTAAAATTAATCCGTACACAATAGGGTATGTCGCTATGTATGGCGAAAAAAAAAGTATTTTATTTTTAAACGGTACAATCAAAAGATGCGTCGCGTTTACAGCAGCTAAATGGAAATTCCAAAAATGTTTCGATTTCAGTATAGTACTTTTGACTTCCTCAAATGACCCTAATATTCTGAACATTTTTGCTTTTAGTGATTTTTCAGAAGTGTTGAAGTGTTGTTTTCTTTTTATCAGATTACTTATATTCGTTATAAAATAAAAATTTGCTGAAAATTTTAATTAAAAAACAAGCTGAGATTGCCCGAACGAGGGTAGGTATTAAACGCTAATAATGTCAAAATGAACTTAAAAAGGGTGTATTCCCAATGTTGGCTATGTTAATGCAGAAAGTCAAAAGTACTAGTTTTAATGAAAACTATAAATGCGGTTTTTAATTACACACGAAAATGAACTTTTGAGTACTATTAACTTTAAAAATTAACACCCTAATACACAACCATCGAGTCTTGGTAGTTTCGGTAAATAAATTTTCCAGTATCATTGAAAAGTGTAGATTTAGCTATGAAATCATGTTGCCTTTTGAAATCGTACGTGAATTTGCCGTCCATTGCCGAATTTTAACAACATAATTTTATGGTCCTTGACCATTCATATTTACCCTTTTCTTCTTTTTCGGTTTTTTAGACGAGACGGTAATTGTAATATTTATTTTAAATGTAATTTTTATGTCGCTCCTTAGAATTTTCCGCCCTTAAGTATACCGCCATACTGGCGTATGCCCAGGGGACATCCCTGATTATCGCACTAGATATACTATTAATCTCCACAATTCCAGTGTCATGAATAGTTCCCTCACGTACTCACAATCCATTAACTATTGTATATTCCGAGATGACATGGGAAAACGGTATTCTTAAGACTGTATTGTCTTCATTTTCGTTGTCTTTCTGGGTCACTATGCCGTTCGAGCACTCGAGCAACTAATCTATCATCATTGTTGAAAGATAAATTTTAACCCGATTTTGTTTAGAGCAGCGTTTTTCAATCTCTTTACTTAGAGCGACACACTTTATCCTCTGCAAAGCTTCAACAACAACTGTAATTAGTCATGCGACATACAAACAACACGAACAGAAGGCACCCGCGAAAGACCTGGTATGATCAGATGAAACAAGGACGGCCCCGCTTAAAGCTTCAACGAACAAAGAGCGTACATGAAAAGATGTATGAAAATGGACGAGGCAAGAGTGGTGTGCTAAGACAGAAGAGTGTGACACTTGATTCTCTCTGCCTACACCTGCGGGAAAACGGCGTGATGGAATGTTAGTCAGTCTTACAAACTTTGTATTAATGTAACTAGAAAATAGCAAAAAGAATTTCACTTTTTAATCCGAAGATATATCAAAACAAAATCATGCAAAATTTATATAAAGCAATAATAGTAGCTCACATCAACCACTGCAGCAGTGTACTGTTTCTGGCTAAAGAAGGTAATAAAAAAAAAACTTTACTCCAAAATAAAGCTTCCCGGTAGTTTAATGTACGACTTCATTCCACTGTGCATGATTGATTTTGCGATCTTGTTTTCGTTGTAAAAGGTAATCTTATTTAATTTTTTCTTTTTGTGCAGTGGCCATGTTGATTCTTTTTAATAATTTTCTTAAGAATTCAAAAGTATTCTGTTCATGAATAATTTTATATATAAATAGAAGTAGATACCTACATTCAATTGAATCATTCGCCTGAATGTCATTATTACTCCCTTTCTTTTAACTCGTGGCGTCTGATTGCTCGCTTGCCTGACGAAAAAACTTTGGATAGATTTTTAACCCTTTTCCCGTGATTCAATCGAGCTGAAACTTTGCAAGCAGACTCGTGGCGACGATCAAGAAGATCTATTTTCGTTAAAAAAATTAATAATTATGTATAATTTTGGATTTTTCAAAGTTTTAATGGTTTTTTCATATAACTGAATAAGTTGTATGAAAATACTCCGACGCACCTGGTAGACACGAAACCCGAAAATGAGAAAGGGAGTATTGTAAAAACTTGGTTTTTATTTTTTACGGGTTAGTTTTTTTTTAATCTTTCTAATATCTATTATATTAAAGAACACATTCTTATTGTTAATCAATTAATAAAAATGAAACTTACAGATAAGGTCGATATATTGACGGAAAGGTACGAGGCTGATGTGGCGTAATGGAAACGCAACTTTCCGGATAGATGGGAGATCCGGGCTCGGGTTCCGGTAGCAGCCTGATATTTTTTCGTTGATTTGTTTTGTTCTGTATGTCTTTCTAATCGATTAATAATTTTTTTTCTAGTATCTTTTTTATTGTGTATCGATTTATTTTTAATATTATTTAAGTGCGCTATTTTAGGGTATTGTTAATTTTGAAAATTCTATTTTATTAGCTTAAAATGGTATACAGCTACATAGTTGATGCCAGAGACTATTATGATATATATTCGGATTATTCCCAAAATTGTGAATTTCCCCGTGAAATTCTTTTTACTATTTTTTTGCTATATATTTTGTGTTCAAAGAAAAGTTTAGTTATGGTCTATGATTACTCCCGAGTATTTTATATCGGTTGCTTATTTAATTGCTTCCCCTTCGATGATTGGCTGGTGCATCTGGTATTCTTTTGTTGCCAATGTTCGTTACTTTTGTTGATATTTAATTTCAATTTATTTATCTAAGCCATATTGATATTTGACAGCCCTTTTAAGTATCATAAATTTTGTGGGTAATTAGGTATCCATATGATTTTAATCACATACAATTTATAATGATTTATGGTCATTTTTAACTTATTCGGCCTTGTAAAAATTGTATATTTACGATGTTTCTATACATGGCACACCTTTTCTCACTAATTTATTAATGACAACCAGTTCTGGTAACATTTGTTGCTGGATACGTTTGATTAAACGAACATTGTGCAATATCCAGCACGTGTAATTATTAATTTCCTTAGCTTGTCTCGAGTGTAATTAATTATGGTTGTATTTATTTTTGTTTATTTATCGCAGTTCGTCATTCTGGATTGCAACAAATAATGTTAATGAAAATTCCGTCCCGGGATCTCAGCATCTGCAAAGTCGATCAACCTTAATCATGCCCGAGATTTAAAAAGGGCGCTCTAAATATATGAGGCTCGTATGTGTTCTTCACTTGAACGTAAATATTTAGTAGGCATCAAAGACAGGGCATGGTGATACTTGAGTAGTAGGAAGTATTTCTTTAATTTGAACTTACGTTTTATTTTAAACAGTATTAAGATAGATTTCAGTGGCGTCCACTAGGCATAAAGTTAGGTTATGCTGCTAATATCGAAGCTGCAAAAAATACAATAGCATTTTTTGTAAAAAAATACTTTTTTGAGTTAATTTCCGCGTTTAATATTAATACTAATTCTTTATATTGTTCATGTATCTTAACACTGCGCAGCGCAAGAAACAATTATTATTAGTAGTTTAATTGGTGTAAGACTAGGACAGGATTTGTGAAAACATATGCGCAGCTTTGTCATATCGTCGCTGTATATATAATTAAGCCTATGTGCCGTTTTAGTAGATTCTGAAATAAACCAATGAAACTGTTTTAAAAAATAAGTGCACAGACTAGATTTATAAAAAATACTTTAAATAATTACTAGGCAGACTTGACAGATGAACGGCAATGTTTTTTTAATATATCTCTATTATTTATATGAAAAATTGACAAATTCATCTGACATTCATCTGAGAATGTATTAAACGGCACATAGCCTTAATTATATATACAGCGATGATATATCGCTAGATGATTCTAGACTAGACACACTAAAATCGGAACTTTGAATTATTCATATTTGCGTTAATTGTTCAAGTTAGGTTGGACTGGGTTTTGACCGTGACCCTTTTTTTTAATTAATAATATTTTAAGCATTAAAAAATAATATAAAAAGAAATAAATAAATATAAAAAGGATCCAAATATTAAACTTTTAAATAATCAACAAAAAATGATCTTCTCTCCACTTCTAAATATTTTTAAAAAACCAATAATCAAGGACATAAATTAAAATAATATTTATAAATAACACTTGCAGAAAACGGGGAATTTTGATAATTAAGCATAACGTTAACCTAGGCACCTTTAATGATAAGTGCCCGGGAAAAAACGTACATTACTACAGGGCTTCACCACATCTATCTAACCACAAATATCTAATTACTCTAAATGGGAAGGGGTAACTTAAAATTGTATAAATAAGTCGTTTGTACGTGGTATATCCACTGTTTGATAATGGCCTTACAAGCCGAAACAGCTGTAACACATAAAAATACTTAACCCGTAGAACTTAATAATAATATTTATTAAAATTTAATTTATTTTAAATTTCACTAAAAATAAAAAAAATAAAAAAATAAAAAAAATAAAAATTAAAAAATGAGTTTTTACACACAAATCGATTGGTTATTGTCAGTTTAAAAATTATTTTCCGAAATTGTAGTAATGCACAGTTTGTATTAATTGTATCGAGCGCACGCCCCCGCAATATTCACACTAGTCTGGCACAGATGCTGTGGGTGGTTGGCCAGAAGCGGCGAATAATTTCAAATATAAGAAATCGAACAGCGAGAGAGAGAGAGAAAAGGCTCTCGCTGAAAGTGTATCGTTGTGTCGCGCGTTGGCGTTTTGGGGTGCGCTGCGTGTGGGAGCCCCTCGATGACTCGGCGGGCCATCCGACAGGTTGGCTCCGCAACTGTCGCCGCGCGCGCCTGCCCGAGGTGCGCGCGTGGGCCGCGGGGCCGGTGATTAGCGCCGCGCGGACCAGCCAAGGCCGGCGCGCGCCAACCTTCCGCCGCCCTGTGACGCCCTGGTAGCTGGCGGAAAAAATGTGCGGATCGGTAGGCATATTTTTGGTCGTGCTTGTCGCGACACACTATGAATGTGACGCGACAAAAGGCCCAACGACAAATGGTCCGCCACAAAATGTCCAACGACAAAAGCTCCAATGAAGAAAGGCCCAACGACAACAAGTCTGACGACAAAAGGTCCAACGACAAAAAATCATTTACAAAACATTAGATCCAACGATATAATGACTAATAAATAACCACAAACAAAATTTTAAAATGTTTTTTTTTTTGATATTTTATGAAAGAGCTTTAAATAAATGCATGAATTTGATAATGATGACGAAATCATTTATTTATTTATTTATTGTTCACAGAAATTATTTACATGAAGAAATTTGGTGATTTCTCACTTAGGCTAGGTCTGTTCTAGAGAAACCGCTTCACATTTTAATGTATTTTCTGCGTTTTAAGGGAAAGTATTGAATATGACTTTTCGCTAATTCTGACATCTTAAACAAAGCGGCCAGGATCTCATATAACTGTGCTTGTCCTCCGAGCGATGTGTCCTTCCCATTGAAATTAGTGTGCATAATTTACTATCAATTCACTGTCAATCTCAAGTAACAACGACATGTTTACAAACCTGCGTTATTTTACAATTCGCTTAAAACACGACGTACGCCTATGTTTCACTCATTTATTTTTAATTCGATTATATTGTCGTATGTACATATATTGCATTCCCAGCTGACTTTTCCTCTCAGAACGCAAATTCGAATCCCCGGCAAACCAGTTATTTTTTCAAACTCCATTTTTACATAATATACGAGTATTTTTCCAAGACGGGCGACGTATATAATACTCTGTATCTTGAAGAAGTGTGTATCTCAGACAACTTGACAACTCTCAAGTCAGCCTCTACTTACACTGCAGGAAGGGTTGTACAACCCGAAGCCATTGAAAATTAAGTTCAGTGAAAGGGCATTTGCGGTAGCGATGGCCCAAAATCGTGGGCCCAATCTTTGGCCTTGTAATAAGCAACACTGCATCAGAAATTTGATTTAAAAAATACTGTTAACCCACCTATTAAAAAAATTGTGCTCATAGCAATTATTTAATTGTGTACGCAATAGTGTAAGACTGAACAGTTGTTGTGCATAGCGAAAATGCGCTATCTAAATGTTATTATCTTATGTTTTTATTATAAGAGAAGAGACGAACCGCTTTTTTTCTGTATATTTAAACAGAGATTACATTATTTTGGCCATATCGTGAAACATTCAGAGAAGTACCATGATCTTCCATTTCATAATTCGAGGCAAACTTGCAAGACGAAGTGTTTCTGGAAGACGAATATCGTCCTGGCTGAAAAACGTAATGCAAAGCTTCCGAAAATCCACTGTCCAACTATTTCGGGCTGCTGCTAGCAAGATTTTGATCGCCAATATGGTCACTAAGGTCCAATAATTGGACAAACACCAGAAGGAGAAGAATATTTAACCAAAGTTAATCTGATTAATTTTTATGTTTTCTGCCGGTGCGCCTACGTGTATTTCTTGTTTCCCATCCACTAATGACTAATGACCACCGATCTTCGTCCTCTCATCCATCCATCACTCCAGGACACTCCTTCTTCAAAGGACACACTAGAGCATAATCCACTCCATGGCTAGTATCTTTTTTTTAACGGTTATCATGTCTTCTTGGCTCGCTATCTACACGCATTTTCGCGTTGAACGCGATTCATTTATCGGCCCAGACCGGAGCACAATAAAATGAGTATTTTCAATCCAGTTAACGACTAGACGCACTACATCTTCGGCCGGCCCAAGTGCAGACAGACCGTTAATAAGTACCTGAAAGTGTTTGCGATAGTAACCAGTCCTGGGCGCTGCCATTTCATCATGCGTGTTTATTATACCGCACCATCCCACGGCGTCGTGTTGCGTGCAGAATTATTTTAATACAACTCGCTTATCACCGCAGCCGGCACAGGTGTCTCCACCCACGGCGGTGGCTGGATGACTTGTTCATCTGGCAATGTATCAAGTGCAATTTATTTAGACTTGCACTTCTAGCCGACTCTTTCCCGGGATCCGCTTGTGCGCGATCGAGTTAATTGCGAACCGATTCGCTGTGTCCACCTTCAGAGATGATGTTTAAATCGTAGCACGCATCTTAGAGTCTTTTAAAATTACAATTTATGATTTCGTTCCTCTATGATGTGACTCAACTGTTTTCATTATCTTTAGATCCTGCTTTTTAACATGGGAGTCTTTTGTCTTCATTTTTCGTTTACAATTTTACCAATAGATATTTTCGTATATTCTCATTATCAAATACGAATGTTTTCTTGACGTTCTATTTTTTTCAAATGAATAAACATGCTTATTGGTCTAGTGGTAAAGACACTCGCTTGTAATAATCCAGTGGTCGGTGTTTATAGCCTCATTCCAGAAAATCTGCAATTTAATCTTATGTTCATAGCATTAGGCGTTTAGCTTAATTTGAAAATAGTAAGAAAGAATATTGACACCTAATCAGTGTATGCATCTCTTTTAAAAAATAAACTGATCTTTACATATCCAGCTACCTAATAGTAGGTACCTACTTCCCATGTAATGGTAAGGTACCCATCAACTATTCTGCTATGATTTCGAAACAGCTTTCTTTCAACTATGTATTTCATCTAGTAAATACATTATTGCGCTGTATATTATTAATAATATTCTTCCATCAAACTCGATATATGAGAATTTCCATAATCTACCTATATTTTGTATTAATTTCCTTCGATACCCAAGACATGTCCTATCAATTTTTGAATGCCAACAACGATATTAGCGTCATCTATGTTTAAATTTATTACAACGGCGTTGTGTGATAACATTTTGCTTGGCATTTGTTGTTACACAGCTTTTCAAATTGCATTTGTTACATGATTTAATTGTGCATCTGATATCATCGAGGTAAGTACCTGTGCGCTCGTAGTTCGCGTAGATTTATTATCATTTCTGGTGATCAATTTTTTACCCAAAAATATTTCATCATTGAGGTGTAAATTGCGCATAGCTGTTGGAAAAAGTCGCCGAGCAGGTTGGCTTTGTTGCCCGTATTTACAGTATCTAATAGAAAGAACCTTCTATGACACATATTTGTTCCGAATCTATTACAAATACTGTTTAAAATTCACGGTCTTTTGCCAACAACGGCAGAGCAAAATGACAAATGGTAGAGCAATTGTTCCTAGCCCGGTATTGTTTAATGTTCCGTAAAAATTAACATTTATATCGTTTCACTTTTTTTCACGTATTATAATATGAATACATTTGAATATTCATTAGTTTAAGATCACGTCATGGAGTGATGGATGACTGCATGATATAATGCGGAGAGGTACCCAGTTATTGGCAAGCGGCATTGTAGTCGAGGGATCTTGCCTCTTCATTTCGTTCTCGGTGTTTAGGGACGGGTCTTGTGGTATGAATTCATCTATCGACGGCTTCTATAATAACTGACCTGGATTTAGCGAACAATTGTATCAAATTTAGCCTTTATTCTGGTCCAATTAGCGCCATTTTGCTGGCTGTCATCGGTTGTAAATCTTACATGTCTGGATGTTGGTATCCGTAGAGATGTGCTGTGTATTTCCTCAACATTTTGTCAGTTTATCAATTAATTTATTTTATTCATGATGTATTTGCAATTAATAACCGTTTTAACGACAGGATTGGATGAAAAAAAACGAGACCAGAAGCAAAAATGAAAATAATTGAATGCATCAAATAGAAAAAAGCAGGAAATCTACAATGATACTCTGCTATATCGACTGAAGCTTTCAATTGGTAATAATATGATATTGCATGTGATCAGAGATATCGCCAATGATTGAGCTCATTTTTATTATTTATGTATAATACTCGCCCTGATTTGGGCTTTTAAATCATAAAAAATAAAAGCATAGCTATCTAAGTACATAGGAATAATTGACAAAAAATGAAATAATATTAACAATATAAATTCAAAAAGTCGTAAGAAAATACAATATGTAATATGTAGAAAGTAGTAAGAAAGAAATAAATACAACAAATAATATAGGAAACACATGGGAAAACTGTAGAAAAGAAGATGAGTAGATTTGTTTTGTGAATGTGTGTAGTGTATTAATTATTTAATTAAAACTTATTACGAATAAGTTAGGTAAGTACATATGTTGTAGGTATGAATCAGAATCACTCTTTTCTGTATTACTCAACCTTTTCTCTTCCGCTTGATTGCGTCTTTTATCTCTTTTCCCATCGTATTCTTATTTGAATGGTAAACAATTCCGAATGTACACTTATTTAATTGCTATTTTCGTTTCTCCATATTTAAATCTTTGATGACGCCGTCATTTCGCCGTGACTACTGCATAACAAAAACGTGTACAATGTAGGACTCGGTTGATTCTTGCGAAGTTAATCAATTAGCTTGGAAATGAGTCAGTATCCTACTAGGCTGTGTCGAGTTGATTGATTTCGTTGGTTTTGAAGTTCAGACGATAATGCAGTGGGTGCGATGAAGGCTGGCTCGGTTCAGGGCGGAATATGATTACGCTAACCTCGTTAAGGATATTCGCCACACCCGTCGGCCCGACTGACTCCACGCCGAGATCCATGCAATGATGCCAATTAGACACGCAACATTGTCGATCAGCGTACGGGAGATTTATTATCTTATGACCTTTGTCTTTGTTTCCATTTTGTTTATAATAACTTCCTTAAATAGTCAGAAACTGAATAGGTCATATTGCTAACCTTACATAATCGTAATTTACTAATTAAACTGATGAACAGTTGCAAAATCAATAAAATGTATGAAAAGTGTTTCCTTTTAAATACAACTAACATGCACCTTAGGGAGCGTCCATAAACCGCATGGTTCTATTTTAAATTCTTTTGAACCTCCCTACCCCAAGTAGCTCTATTGTGGCTTTTGCTTTGACTTCTCCCCTTCTCCCCCCCGGGTGGAACGTATTTTTTCCTATTAATTCCAGAAGACATTTTGTGCTGCTTTCTCTTACCAAAACTATTTTTAAATTATTTACATTCTCGGTGTTTACTTGTTCACAACAAAAAAATATTCATCTAATTTAAAATACTAATTAAAAAATACTACTTAAACTTTGTACTACACACACTATTTGAGTTATTTAATATTACTACAGTTTATTACACTTTAAATTAAAATGATGCACCACGAAGTGACTGCCAAATCATTCATCATTCGTTCAAATTATGCCTCAATCCAACCACATCAATTTCTGTCTATGGTAATCATCAAAAGATTCTTCGAATTTTTATAAATTATCCTGTGGACGAATGTGGGGCGAGAAGACTTGGAATTATGTCATTTCATTTCAATTTATTTAGTTTTTATATAACATTTATATTTTACAAACACAAATTTAATTTGTAAATGTTATAAATAAGTTAGAAATATATAAACAAAAACAAATATTAAACATATATAAAATAAATCATTCACCTCAAAGGTGTAGGAGAATCCTGCTTCGGAATACCCTCTCATAGACATGGAACAGATCAATGTTCAGAATAATATTGTTCAGTATAGCAGTAGCTCTTCCATTAGGCATAACCATTGGCAGGTTGGTCTTGTATATTGGAATGTGAAACAATCTATGTTGACGCTGTCTTAAGTAATTATCGTGAACATACAACCAATGTTCCGCATAATTTCAGGATTATCGATCATACCGCGCAACAATCGATAAAAATGCGTAATCAGATACACATTCCTTCTAGTCTCTAAACTATTGTATACCCTGGAGGAACTCGGTTAGGTAAAGCCAAGGATAATGCCCGTACTCTCTCATGTAGAGATATCTTAGAATATTTTTTCTCTACCATTAGTGAGTACTTAAGCTCATGTGGCCCCCAAATCATCGAGCCACTCTCGAGTCTACTTCGCACCAAAGAGTTGTAAAGAATTCTCAGTAAGCGTAACGATGAATGGTCGCGTTGGTGGATGCGACCGACACGAAAGAAGACAAAATAACTTACTAAAATAGTTGACGTCAAAAGCAGTGTCACAAAAACAAAACACGTCATGAAGCAGACCATTTAATGGAGGCAATTCTCAGTTGTATTCGAATAGGCGCTGTTTCGAGAAGATCTCTGCAATTCTCCAACGGATCCCCGCAGTAAGACAAAGTACCATTGCAGTCATTAATGCAGGTACCTGCTTCTGAGGACGGACGTAATTGTGATCGAGGCAGCTGAATGGGACACCGAAACGGGACGTAATAACGTCCGCGCATTGTTACTGTTGTCAGGGAGTGAACGACAATTTAAAGAAGAATCTTGGTTAATTAAATGTCTTGCTTATATCAAAAGGGACCTTCAACAACGCTTTTAAGACTAGGATTGGTTGCCACCTCGACATTAGTGTCTAATTGCTGCAGTGCCGATGCAATTTGGTGTGTCACATTTTTACGCCCGTTGTTTAGAAGACCGTTTTTAGATTTTTAATGACTTTTGGTTTAATTATGTCGTTTATCTGCAATGCATTGCTGAGACCACCTTCGAGGTCGATGTGAATTATTTATTTTTATTGTATAAATATTGTCGCTCGCCCCCGCCCCTCTTTTCCATAAAATTTGCATTCAAAAAATATATAAAGAAAAAATACGTCGAGCTCTTTATCATGGTGACAACATTATTTATTCAGTATGTTTGAAACTTTTTTAGATTTTTGTTTTTGAAAATCTAAATATGCATGTAACATCTTTGTGAATTCAGTATCAAAACGGTACCAACCTAAAAATTCGAATTAAAACAATAATGCATACCTACACACAAGTTTTTAAAAAAATATTTCTATTTTTATGAAATGTTATAACATTTCTTTCTTACAAGTGAACTGTACACATAACATACAGTTTTTCTATTGGTGCCTATTCTTTTTCACTAAATATAAATAATACCTAAGTGTAATGTGTATTGCATTGTTCAGCACTACAGGCGGAGTTTAAACTTGCGCATAAAATGTGTGACTGCGCCTTAACATTTCTTACGCGTGACTTAACTTTGCACACAAGTAAATACAAAAATTTAATCGACTCTCGTTTAATAACGATATTGTGTAATTCGACATTTCAGTTTTTATGTGTATTGCACGACCGTTATTTAAAAAAATCTATTTTTAGTCTAACCACGTGGGGGCCCGAGCCGTGACTCAGACTCATGAGTCACGGACTCACGACTACCGCTTTTCTCGTCAAATTAATGTCGGTGCACGTGACCACAATTCTGAGTATTGGGTGCTCAGGTTTAACATCTCTTGACTCCATTAGTCCGTGCGGGATTTATTGCATAATTTATTTATTCGTCAGGTTATGTGACTTGCTTCTTTTCGCTCCTCATCCGATCAACTGATGTTGGCTATCATCATTGTGTACTGTGGCCCGAAAGAGCTCTTCAGTAAATTAAGCAAACCGCGGCTTCTTCAGTCATTACACTTCTCGCTTAGATTACTGTAACGATATCTACGCACATCTGACGTAACAGAAAGTAAATAAATTACATTCCCTATTTAAAATGCTGCTGCAAGACTTGCCGGTGGAAATTACCGGTGTTTCAAAGTTTGCGCATATCTCACACCATCTGTAAAACCTTCGCTGTCTTAAATTTCCTTAGAGGATTGAATATAAGTTGTACCTCACGATATTCGAAGCTATTCACAACATGGCCCCTCATTACTACGAAAAATTGAAGAAAAACGATTTTGAACGCTCACCGGCTTAAACAAGATTCACAGTTTAAACTGTCGTCGCCGATTATAATCCAACCGGTCCTTAGTAGACTAAAAATCGATCATTAATCTTAAAAATTAAACTTAATCCCCCCTTCTCAAAACTTTCAAATAGATTTTTATGTTACTAAGCTATGGATTACGTGTTCGAGATACTGAAGTTTTCGGCTTTTAATTTTTTAAACATCGCCACTCTGAGGGTGGTGCTTTTTTTGTAACTCGACCGTGAAATCAGTTGAGACTGTTAAAATGGCGGCAGCCAGGTCCCGCAATGACTTGTTATGCAAATATAAAACAATATAATTACAGAACATGCATTGTTTCGCTTCTCGGTGCACATTTTGATCTGGTGTCTCCAATGCGGTGTAATTTTCCGTGCATTTAGCCACCACCAAGGTTGAGTATTTTGACAATGGCTCCGGTTGTGGATTATGTAATTGATGGCAGGCAGCATTTTTTTTGGATATTATGGTCCCCGACTAAATGCACACCTTTGTGATGTCGAATAAGAGTATTATTAATATCTGCAATACAATTAGGAATAATATTTTCACAGACAAGGCTAAAAGATTGTTCATGGATTTATCTAATTTGATTATTGTTATAAACGGTTAACGGCACTTACAAAGGGACATATTTAATATCATTTTATAGGAAAATTATTGAAAAAAATATTAAAAGGCAGCGTTGTGTTTTGACTGAACTGCAACGTTCCTCGGTGCACGTTTGTTCGAGACAAAAAAGAAGATCATGTAGGTACTTTACCTACTTAGGAATGAGATATTTACAATGCAGCATAAGGATTTTTCCAATTCGATAATTTGTTAAATACAATCGTTAAGTAAAATTTAGAAAACTTTTTTTTCAAATTGCTTTCAGTTTTACAAAAAAATGTTTTTTTTTTCAAATCGGATGTGCTACAATGTAGATATTTTATTACTTATTACATACAGTAGCTGTAACCCGTCAAAAATGACGGTACTTTTACATGTCGGTACCTAAGGAATAAGTATTTATTTATTAAAGAAAAAAATACTAAAAAGAAGTTACGGATGTTACACGAAGTTACGACGGACGGACGGACAGACAACGAAATTATTATAATTGGGATGATCTTCTTTTTTGTATCGAACAAACGTGTAGCGGGGAAAGGTGCATGTCAGTCACGGGGGAGGAGCTCCACAGAAGTAGACGTGACGCGGCCATTTTTTTTCAATTTTTTTAAATTAAAATAATAGTTTAATATTTACCTGAAAATGTCCAAATAATAAAAATAATAATCACCTCGTAAAAAATCACCTAATATATATATGAATTTTATTATAACTCCTTAAAAACATTCCGACGGTTATTAATCAGAACTCACATTAAGTGTCGGGATCAATCAAGGAGCGCTTTTCCCTTTTCGCACGATTGTAATTCATTAATCTCGAATCGTAATGGCGATCAGCATCCCGCTTGCGCACTGCATCGCCTCGCTGCATTTTCGGTTGCAGCCGCTGAACCGTAAACCTGTCTCGTCCTGCTTTCATCTCGCTCGTAAACCCGCCGTCATCGGAGGCTTCGCATCGGCACGTGCGCAAGACGCCACCTCCGCGCTTATTTTCTGATTATTATTTGCATTACTCTGATCATTATTATTAATAAAATAATAATAAATGTCTTGTTTTGTCATTAGATGTTATTATTCCATTGCAGAGTCGTGTACTAAGCTTGACGGTGGTTATTTTTTATGC
This sequence comes from Agrypnia vestita, assembly GCA_016648135.1. Lineage (NCBI taxonomy): Eukaryota > Metazoa > Arthropoda > Insecta > Trichoptera > Phryganeidae > Agrypnia > Agrypnia vestita. The sequence goes on from JADDOH010018862.1 coordinate 18,104, forward strand.
TCGCCGTCCGTTGTAATACGCATTATTACATTTTTTTTAAATATGTATATGTATTGCATTTTCAAAAATAAAACAAATAATTAAACTAACTTAACCATAACTTATTTTAACTAACTTTCCTGTTGAAAGAAATTATAGTTTACTACAGCATTTTCAAATTAAATTAAAGGAAATCGGAAAAGGATACCATCCCAGTTTTTGTTATGTGACAATAAACAACATAGTATTCAATAGTTTCTTTATTTGACGAACACAAACATTACATTTTTAAAAATTACATTGAGGACTTCGCTTGGTTATGTCGTTGTCTGTCCGTCCGTAACTTCGTGTAACGTACGTAATTTCGTTAGAATTCACGGCTAAAAAACAAATTAAACGGCCGGAGATGGGGCTTGAACCCCGGGTCAGCAAACCCGAACCGGCCGCTCTACCGCCAAAAAGATACTATAAATACTAATTTATATTAATATAACTAGTATATATTTAGAAACTATATATATATATATATATATATATATTTGTGGGAAGACTTTCATGTCACCCGCGAACAAGTACGGCTAGTCCGCAACTTTTGAGGCCTTTTAGCCTTGACAATGGCACGTGATACCGTGTCGAAACGTCGGCCTTGGTCTTCTCACGGAGACCATCTACAGAAAACGCGAGGGAGTCCAGAAGTTCTTTTTGTTACATATATATATATATATATAT